>JAYMFT010129961.1:0-13056 GCA_038088735.1 Panulirus argus | reverse complement strand
CTCTCTCTCTCTCTCTCTCTCTCTCTCTCTCTCTCTCTCTCTCTCTTCCTTTATCTCATAAGATCCAATGACATACTGAATTACAATTAAGTTGGCAATGTGGACTAAGGCAAGTGGATGGTGGCAGTAGGTGAATGTGAAGAGTGCGGGGAACAGAGGAGAAAGTGCGTTGAGCATCGTGAGACGAGGGAGGATATCAAGACTCTACTAAGGAGCAGAGTGTGTGAGAGGGTGCGTGTGTGTGTGTGTGTGTAATTACCTATCTATCCTGTGCTGGGAAGGAGTTCACACTCGTGGGGCCCTCATCTCTTGAACGCTCTCTTCCATCATGCAGCTTCCTAAATTCATGTACGGTGTCTGCATTAACCATGTCCTCAGTCATTCCGTTCCATTCATCCACCACTCTTATGCTATGAAAAGATTTATTTAAATATTTATTGATAAGTTTCTTACTTAATATCGTGTTATGTCCCCAGGTTGATCTATCCCTACATCTCTCGAAGAACTGTTCACTTCCTCGATCTGTTTAAAAACTTAAATTTTGCTGCTCAGGTCATCCCTCACTTTTTCCTTTTCCAAGGTATGCGAATCTGAAGCCTTCAGCCTCTCCCCGAAACTCAGCGCTCGTATTTCTGGTACCATCTTGTTGCCCTCCTCTGGACCTTTTCCATTAGCTTTATATGCCCCTTCAGGTCCGGTGACCAAACTTGAGACGTATACTCTAGTTTTGGTCTTATGTAGGACGTGACCAGCTTGCTAAATATTTCCTTATCCACGTACATGAAAGCTGTTCCAAAACTTGCTAGAAGAAAGTCTGTGTCCTTGACTATTCTCCGAATGTGGGACTTTAGCCACAGGTCTGTTTTCACTTTGTCCCACCCTCTTCACTTTACATTTGCTCGGGTTGAATTTCATCGAGCATGTATCAGACCAACTTTGGAGTCTGTCTAGGTCCCATTGTAAGCTAATGCGATCCTGCTAGCTTTTCTCTTCCCTCATTACTTCTACATCATCTGCAAACATATTCAGGTCGGAGTCCGTACCTTCTGGGCAAGTCATTCGCATAGGTCAAGAAGATTAGCGGTCCCAGAACAGAGCCCCGCGGTACGCCACTGGTCACCCCCACCCATTTCCATAAGGCTACCCCTAACATTCGTCCTCTGTCTCTAACCACTACGATAATTTCTTCTGTCCAACGGCGGAATCTTCCCCATATTCCTGCCTGGTATTCCAGCTTCCCAATCAGCCTCACGTGTGGTACTGTGTCAGCGTCAAAATGTGATACATTGTGTGTGTGTGTGTGTGTGTGTGTGTGGTTCTAGCAGAAAAAAAAAAGAAATTTATCTGATGGTAATCGATGAAGAGATTGCGTGCTTAAAGCGTCAAAGCAGATCTAGTGTGTTTGGTACATCAGGGGAGAAGTAAGTGTGTTAAGCGCTTCGGGGCAGAGTGGGTGTGTTGGATGCATCACAGCGGAGTGACTGTATGTGAGTGTGTGTGTGTGTGTGTGTGGCGCTTTAGACCAGAGTGAGTGCGTTGGGTGGGTGCTGAGTGCGTCAGGGGAGAGGATAAGTGTGTTAGAGAGAGAGAGCGAGTCTGGGTATTGCTTAACTCTGTGTGACACCCAAGTGGTGAGCCCTCTTTATCCAGACCCCACCTGTTGCCTCTGACAACAGTGACGGCCAGGTACTGCCAACGCCGGGCACTGACACCGCTGGCTGATGTCAACAGTCGCCGCATTGACATTAGTGGGCACACTGACAACAGTGGGCACACCGACAGCAGTGGGGACAATGACGGCAGTAAATACGCTGACAACACAGTGGGCATGTGGGCGTACTGATGCCAGTGGGCAAACTGACTGCAGCGGGCACACTGACAACAGTGGTTACACAAGTATCAAGCTTACTTGAAATCACCAGCTGTGACAACACCATGTACTGACAGCAGTGGGCGCTGACGTCATGTACTGACAACAGTCAGTCTCTCTCTCTCTCTCTCTCTCTCTCTCTCTCTCTCTCTCTCTCTCTCTCTCTCTCTCTCTCTCTCTCCCCATCCTCTTTCTCTGTTCCAGCCCAATCCTCTCTCTCTTTCTGTCTCTCCTGTTTCTCCCCTGACCTCTCTCTCTTTCTGTCTCTCCTGTTTCTCTCCTGACCTCTTTCTCTGTCTCCCCCTGTCATAGCGAGATATATTGATACACAGACCACACAGATCCAAGGTCCTAGCGAGGTGGTCTGGCCTTCAAGCTACTGAAAAAGATGCATTCTTCCTTAAAATCAGTAGAAGAAAAGCATAACAACACACCGGACGGAAAACAGATTGAGAAAATAACTTGCCGGAGTAGTTGTGTTCCTGAAGCAAAATTGTATAAGAAAGTCAGACGTCAAAATGAACGTGATTATGCCATGTCATCCCATTACCGTAGGCACACATCTCTTCACTTTTTGATATAAAGACAAAAGAGAGGATAAACTATGAGCTCCAGCCTCGCGGCTTATCATGTCTATATTTCTTCTGGTGAGGAAGGATGATACGATGATTCCTTCTTGCTCCCTAACAGCAGGCGGCATGCGTTAATCATTGTTGGTACATTATAGCACACTATACCACTACGTTATGATGATTAGTGAATAGAATCATTCATTATCGGAGTGACAGGTGATTATCAAGCCTACTTTTAAAGAATTTTGTTTATGTTAGCTAAGACGGCACAGGCAACTGAAGCCCTAATCAAGGCCATCTCATTCACGCTATATACATATAACCAAGCCTGAGCCAGGTACCCATCTTATCGATCAAACTCTATTAGTGGATGAACAGCTGGGTTGACTGTGGACCGACTGCCACAACCAGGATTCGAACCTATGCGTTCTCTCCTGGATGGCCCGTGAATGCTCCACGGTCAGAAACGCTAACCGCTACACCACGGTCTATAAACAAACAGTATTGCTCTTAAACATCATATTCTGAGAGCTTATTCCACGCGCTAATAATGTTTTCGGTGAAAAAATATTTCGTGTAATCCAGATTAACTCAGTGACCTCTAGGTTTTGTCCATTTGCTCTCGATGGTAGCACTGGCGCGACCGCAAAGGAATTTTCAATAGCGACATTGTTGAATCCTTTAAGTACATTAAAACATTCTATTAACATGCCTCGTAGCCGACTCTGTTCTCTCTCTCTCTCTCTCTCTCTCTCTCTCTCTCTCTCTCTCTCTCTCTCTCTCTCCCCATCGGCTTCCCACATCCCCAACCAACTCCCCACCACTACTATTCTTCTTAGCACACCTCACCCCTTCCTCCATCCTCTCCAACCATCTCCCTACCCCCTGTTCCTCCCCAGCAAGCCTCCTTCCCATCATCTCCCCACTCCCCGTCCCTCCCCAGCACACCTCACCTCTACCCTCCCCGCCATCTCCCCACCCCCGGTCCCTCCCGGGCTCTCCCTCTGGCCGCCATACGAAGATTGGTCTTCATATTGTGAGCCTAATGACCTGGTTTCCATGGCTACCAGTAACGTGGGCACCACGCCATCTGGGATGGGAAGCCCCGTGTGATTATGAGAGAGAGAGAGAGAGAGAGAGAGAGAGAGAGAGAGAGTGTTCATTGCTCTATGCTTTGGGAATATATTCACAGACATGAAATAAGTGTTATATTAACGGCAGTATTTATATTCTTGTTACGTCATTGTTAATACTGTTGTAGCAGTATACTATTATAACGTCAGTTTATGCTGTCGTGACATCAATGTTTGTCTATGCTGTTGTAACCTTTGTGTTTATGGTGTTACAGCATCAGTGTTTATACAGTAAGAAGCCGAGTCCCCCAAGGAACCGTAATTGCGCCCCTCCCTTTCCTCATTCTTATATCTGACATTGACGCAAACACGAGCCACAGTTTCATATCATCCTTAGCAGATGATACAAGAATAAGCACGAAAATCACCCCAACAGAAGATGTAGAAGGGCTGCAAAGAGACAAAACTGGGCATCCGAGAACAGCATGCTTTTCAGTGGAGGTGAGTTTCGGTTCCTCCCGTACGGGGAAAAATGAAGAAATTAAAAAAAACAACACTGACGCAATCATAAGCCAGTTGAATAATGAAAAGACCTTGGAGTAATGATGTCTAACGAGCTAACCTTCAGCGTACAGAACAAAACAGCGGTTGCTTTAGGCAGAAGATTGGCAGGCTGGATCCTGCGGACCTTCAAGACAAGGGAAGAAAAACGGTATTGGTATAATTCAGTGTACTAATTCTGTCACGACTGAATCTTGTTGCTTTCTAATGCATAACTTTACAAGGCGGGTGATATTGCGGATGTACAAAGTGTCCAGAGATCTTTTCACAGCCTATATTATTGTGGTGAAAAAAACGAAATTGCTGGGGACGACTGAAGTCTGTAGAGCGCAGACGGGAGACGTATATCGTCAACTATACCTGGAAAATCTTAGAAGGTGTGGTTCCAAACTTACGTTCAGAAATAGCAACCAACTACTGGCACGACAGGCGTGGAAGAACATTGTAATATGGTACATCTGAAATCCAAAGGTGCGATATGCAAAAAAAGAGAGAACACCTCAAACATCCGGGGCCCAAGACTCTTTAACGCCTTGCCATCAACCATCAGAAACAGCCTGGGATGCACGGTTTAGAAGTTCATGAGTGCACTGGACAAGTACGTACAAAGTGTACCAGACCAGCCAGGCTGTGGGGCTGTTTGGGGTTTGAGGGCTGCGGCTCCCAAAAGCTTTGTCGACCAGTTACTCATTCCAGCAGCCTGGGCCCAGCCCGGGCTGTGGGGGTGAAAACCCCCCGAAGACTTCACCAGGTATTCTCCAGGTTAATCTAACATCAGGAATTATGCTGTGGCAACATCATATTTATACTTATGTAACATCAGCACTTATACTGTTTAACATGTCTTAATACTGTGGCAGTATCATTGTTAGCACTGTTGTAACATCAGCATTTATGCTGTCGTAATATTAGCGTTTATACTCTTGTTACATTATTGTAACGTGTCAATACTGATGTAACACCAATGTTCATACTAACATCAATGTTCATAGTGTAACATCAGTGTTTATATTGTGTATCATGAGTGGTTTGATGTTGTTACTTTATACTGTTGTAACTTCAGTGTTTAATCACTCTCGTCAATCATATGTTATTAAAGTATTTAAACTTTATCAGTATTCTATGATATCTTAATCAGAGTCGCATTTCTCTATCACTTATTTTTTTGCCTCTATCGCTGGGTATGAATAAAACATATGCAAATTACTCTAAAAGAAAGTTGCCAGTTTGATGAGAAAAGTATATAAATATCTTTTGAGAGGAGAAGGAAACCAAAGTTTTCTATTTTTTCACAGCAAGGTTGTGAATTGTGAAAGTTATTACATTTTCTTTGTGTGCGGAACATTGTCAAAGAAAACGGCGGACAAATAGAGAAAGTGTGGTAGTCGAACTGACTCCGTTTCCCACCGGCTGTGGCGCGGGACGCTGCGAGAGCAAGAGGTGCCGTCAGGCGTTACGCGGACGCAGAGGTGACGTAAGACACGTGAAGATGTGGACGCCGCTTGATGCGACAGCCGGAAACGCTACAGGATGGTGGTAATGTGGTACGTGCGGCGGCCGGCAGTGATGGTGTGTGCGTGTGTTGATGAGGTGCCTGGTGGCGGCCTCCTCTAGTCCTGGGAGACCTGACCTGGGGTAGTGGGACCAGGCAGCCACCTCCTTGCCCTGGGATAGGTAGGACCTACTAGGTGCCGTGCCTTAGGACGCTCGTCCATATACACCAGGGCTCATATTGACTGCTGCGTGACAACGGTGCCCTGTAACACACGTTAGACCTAGAACGAAAAGTGCCTTGAGAGAGAACGTACCACGTGACCTGGGTCGATCACGGGTGCCCTGAGACAAAGCTGCCCTGGAAAAAAGAGAGGCGCCCTGAGACACGGGATTAGGTAAGGCCGGCTAGGAGTTGCTAGTGCCCCGGCCAGGAGGAAGATGAGCTGCGCCCTGGGTGTCCTGGAGGAGGGCGGGGAGGCTGGGGGCCTGGTCGTAGGCGTCCAGCGCCCCGCCGCAGCCCCGACGCCCCGACGTCGACGTTCAGGTGAGTACAGTCAGTCAGTCAGTCAGTCAGGACCAGAGAATCATCTAACCCCCCTCCTGCAGGAGGGTCCCTCACCCACCACCTGCTGCTGGAGGAAGGGAAAAGGGTCTTCTTCGCCCAGACTCTCCTCCTCCAGTATGTTCCTTAACCCTCCATGCTGTGTGGGTGAGAATGTACATAACACCTTTGCAGGTTCAGGAAGTATCACTAGATATTCGTCGACTCCTGGTTTGTGTAGGTGTGTGTGTGTGTGTGCGTATGTGTGTGTGGGGGGGGGGGAGGCCTTATCGGTGGTCAGGTTACCGAGTATTGTGCTGTTGTGTAGGGAGCTTAATTAACAGGCAAGGACCTCCTATTGGAAGGAGGTGGGCGGCCACAGGTGTTCCTGGAGGATAATCACTGCCCTTGGCACCGCCTCAGTCTGCTGGCGCAGCTGTGTCACATCTGTAATGGTCTGCAAACAATTTGCCGAGTTCTTGATGCGTGCGGCTCTATTTACCCAGCTCAGGGGTTGGGAATGGTTCAAATGCATGTCTTTTCCCTCCCGTTTTATTTTTACTTAATCCATAGTAAGTGTCCTTCACTCAGAAGGTATTGCAATGAGATTTTTGTTTGTGTGTGTGTGTGTTTGTGCTCTTACCAGTGATTAAAAGGGGAACTGAGGCATAAATCCCCTTCCTTCTAAAAGGATATCTCTTCTCCCAATCCGCGGTTCAACCACTCCTTTTCTGAGGCCTTTCAGGTAGGGGGCCTGGCTTATCGGACCTGAAGATTCTTTTCTTCCATCTTTCCTTTAGTGTTCAGCTTTCACTGCGAAGAAATAACTCCAGACACGTTTATCTGTGAGACGAAACATCCTAGTTCCCACAAGACAGCGACGACTTCCTCTTTTTCCAATGGCAGATATTTCCTTTTTTTTTTTTTTTTTTTTGTCCGAAGTACTACCACCCACCTCTGTGGTAATACCTTTCCCTCGCCTTTCGTGTAACGACAGCACTGTGGATGTTAACTCTTAGTGACCAATTAGCTATTTTAGGTTCTCTTTTCCTCTTTTACCTCCACCTCGGAACGACTCCAAAATTTCCTTCCCCCCTCTGAAGAACCTACTATTATTCTTACGTCCCTGCCATTATTATGATGTCTTCTTCCATTTGGAGTACCATTTCTCACAACATAAGCAAGTTGCGTGTACCAGACGGCTGCATTCCTCCTCGTGTTCCCTGAGGGCAGCTGCTTCTGAACTTGCTACCACACTTGCTCGTCTGTTTTACCGTTACCTAAAAACCCGAGCTTTTTCTTCTCGGAGTCATACATTCAAGCTTGTTCCACAGAAGGGTAAAAGTAAAAAGTACCAAACTCTTGGCAAGGTCACAGGCCTGTCAGTAAGGTCCATGTCCTCGGACATAGACGCCCTTAGCAAGTTCGCGGGCCTTTTATTAAGGGCCGTGTCTTCGGACATGGACGTCTCTGGTAGGTTCATGGACTTGTCAGTGAGGGCCATGTCCCCAGACAAGGACACCTGTGGGTAAACTCGAGCAGAGTTACCTGTCGGCTGGCCAGACCCGTCGAAGCTGTGGTGCTGCCTTATCCCGGCCAAAGTTGGTAACTATTTGTCTACCATCCAGAGGAAGGATGAACAGCTGGGTGAACTGTGCGCCGTTTGGGCTTTGATTCTCCTGTCAACATCCTTAACGATGTCCTTCGCCATCTTGTATCTCACAATCTCCACTCCGAGCATCAGTGTGGATTTCACAAGGCAAGATCCACCCGCGGAATATATTCCTATGTTAATGATGTTTGGTCAGGGTCTTAAAAAGACTTTGGTGTTCCTGTGTTGTATGCTTATTATTATGCTAAAAGTCTTTGAAAGGATGAGGCGTGGGGGTCTTATGTGCAAGTTCACACCTTTTCGACATTCCTTCATCCCTCTGTTTATTCGTATGTAACACCCTTTCTCTGGCCAGACAGTCTTTGCAACTGTTAACAAGTCAGCCACTTCCTCTTTCCCTAACAACAGTAGTGTCCCTCAGGGTACTGTCCTGTTTCTTATGCTTTCTCTATTAATTTTTCATCATGTCACCAAATTTATTCATACGTTTACCATTCAAGTTTATAACAAAAAGTGAAGGGATACGTGTCGTTGGTGATGGGATGCTTGACATATTCTTGTCCATTTACTCTTTGTGGTTTCATATAAAAGAGTCCTTCAGGCATATTATTCCTGCAAAGTATTTGTTTCTACCTGTTTTCTGTCCGGCGTGTTGTTGCTGGAGGGAGTGGTGAGTGGGGAGAGAGCCTTCGCTTTGCTATTCTTTTCTTGTACTGCTTTTAAGGGGACTGATTTTATTTTTAAGTAGTATTAAGGCCAGACCACCTCGCCCCGACCTTGGACCTGTGTGGTCTGTGTATCTGTGTAACTCTACGTAACTCAACATTATGTTCCTTCACGTATGTTGTCATCTCCGCTCCGTCTTCTCTTGATTGATTCACTTCTCGTGTCGTCCATGAACTCAGACATTGATAGGGTTTCCCAGTGAGACAAACGTAACCTAGTTGAGATTAACGCCCCCCAAACCCCAGTTTCTTATCTGACTCTTCTTTACGCTCTTTCCCACAATTTTTCCCATTTCCTTTGATGACTCTGTAATCCCACCACTCAGTACAGTAGTCATACTGGGTATCACCATACCAACTAATCTACCTTAAATACTCCTCGTTACACAAATTGCTAAATCTGCTTTTAAGAAATAAGGGGTCTTGCCCACATGCTCCAGGCTCCTGTCTTCTGAACAGCTGTTCCGATTGTACCAAGGACACACACACACACACACACACACACACACACACACACACACACACACACACACCACACACCACACACACACACTCACTCACTCACTCACTCACTCACTCACTCACTCACTCAGTTTTTGATAACTGATTGCCGTTTCCAGCGTTAGCGAGGTAGCACCAGGAACAGACGGAAAAAGGCTGAATCCGCTCACTTCCATTCTATAGCTGTGTAATGCACCGAAACCACAGTTCCCTATCCACATCTAGTCCCCACAGACCTTTCCATGGTTTACCCCAGACGTTTCACATGCCCTGGTTCAGTCCATTCATAGCACGTCGATCCCAGTATACCACATCGTTCCATTTCACTTTATTCCGTGAACGCATTTCGCCCTCCTGCATGTTCAGGCTCCGACCGCTTAAGATCCCTTTCACCCTATTCTTCCATCTCCAATTTGGTTTCCCGCTTTTCATTGTTCCCACCACCTCTGACACATATATCCTCTTTGTCAACATTTCCTCACTCATTCGTTCCATATGTCCAAACCATTTCAGCACACCCTCTTCTGCTCTCTCAACCACACTCTTCCTATTACCACAGGTTTCTCTTACTGCGTTATACATAATTCGATCAAACCATCTCACATCACATATTGTCCTTAAACATTTCATTTCCAACACATCCACCCTCCTCCGTACATAATCATATTAAGCCTTGCCTCGCAACCATACAATATCGCTATGACTACTTCTATACCTTCAAACTTAGCCATTTTTACCTTCCTGTATAATCATCTCTCTTCCCACACATTCCCCAGTGTTCCCAGGCCCGTCGCCCCTTCACCCACTTCCATGGATCCATTCGCTGCCATGTCCAATTTTTTCGATTCAGATTTACATCCCAACTAACCTGACCCCTTGCTAAATCTTATAACTTTGTTTCTATCAATATTCACTCTAATCTTCCTCCTTTCATTTACTCTTCCGAACCCAGTCACCAACCTCTGCACAGTCTCACTCGAATCTGCCACCACTGCAGTGTCATCAACAAACAACAACTGCCTCACTTCCCAAACCCCACACTGCATACTCGCCCCTCTCTCCAAGTCCCTTGCATTTACCTCCCTCACCGCCCCATCCATAAACAAATTAAGCTGGCATAGTGACGTCACACGCCCCTGCCGAGGACCACCCTTCACGAGAATAGAGTTTACACTCGTGTTGTCCCGTCTCTTAACCTCGTATATATCAACCGTGTCTTTCTACTTGTGTACACACACACACACACACACACACACACACTCACCAGCCTAAGCCATAAACCCATTTATCGATCATCTCCGAAGGCAGGATGAACACCTGTTTTGGTTGTTGGCCGACTGCCACCCCCAGGATTCGAACCCCATGCAAGACCGACTTCGGTTGGGATCTTGATGGCTCATGGTCAGTAGCGCTAACCACTGTACTACGGAGGTCCATGTGGGTGTGTGTGTGTGTGTGTGTGTGTGGATAGGTCTTTCTGGTCCTTAGCTAAAGGCATCTCTAACAACTTCTGTCGCTCTACCTTTCCCTCACTTCTCCGTCCAGACGTTGATAAGGTAACTATCTTTGGATCCCGTTTCTCCTCTAACTCCACCATGGATGACTCTGACATTCCCTCACCCCCTGATGCTCCTCTTACTAATCCTATGACTCTTCCTGTAATCTCTTTTCAGACTGTCCGGAAGGCGCTTCTTCCTCTGGACACAAACAAGGCATATGGTCCTGATGGCATCTAGCCCCGTGTACTGAAAGAGTGTGCTTCTGAACTTGCTCCTGTGCTTGCTCGTCTGTTCCGTTTCTGTTTAAAAACTAAAACTTTTCCTACTCCTTGGAAACATGCTTTAATACATCCCATTCCTAAGAAGGGTGAGCGTTCTGACCTCTCTAACTATGGTCCTTTGCTTTGACATCTACCTTTTCTAAAGTCTTTGAATCCCTCCTCAACTCCCATATCCTTAAACACCTCGAAAATCACGGTCTGCTCTCTGATCACCAGTATGGCTTCCGTAAGGCGAAATCCACTGGTGATAGTCTTTCCTATCTAACTAATGTCTGGTCATCATCATATGTAGTTGCTCTTGACATATCTAAGGCTTTTGACAGGGTACGGCATCGGTCTGACATCTCTAAACTCCCCTCTTTTGGCTTCTCTCCCTCACTTTGTTCCTTGATATCTAGCTTCCTCTCCTACCGATCTCTCTCTATGGTTGTTGATGGATCATCCTCCCCCTTTTCCTCCATCAACAGCGATGTCTCTCAAGGGTCTGTCCTGTCCCCTACACATTTTATCCTTTTCTTCAACGAGTTTCTCTCTTCCACAAGTAACCCAATTCACTCATACGCTGACGACTCATCGGTACGTTCATCCACATCCTTCAATTCTGCTCCATCTTCTCTCACTCGATATGCATCTCGCCTTGACACAGCTTTCACAATAAACTCAGATTTGGACAGGATATCTCAGTGGGGGTACACAAAATCTAGTTAAGTTTAATGCCTCCGAGACCCAATTTCTACCCATCTCTCTGTTGAAAACTCCTCATAACTCTCGTATCTCCTTTGATGGTTCTGTAATTCCACTTCTTGATTCAGTGAACATATTGGGTATTACTGTGACATCCACTCTTTCTTGGAAACCCCACATTATGGGAATAGCTACGTCTGCCTTTAAGAAACTGGGTGTCCTGTTTAAATGTCGTAACTTTTTCTCTTCTGAACAGTTGTTCCGTTTATACAAGGGACTGATTCGTCCTTGTATGGAGTACTGTTCTCAAATTTGGGGTGGTTCTAGCTCTGTTTTCTTACTTGACGGAGTTGAGTCGAAAGCGATCCGACTTATAAACTGTCCCAGGCTAACTTCCAAACTTGACCCCCTTGCCCTGCTTGTGTGCCCCCACCACTAGCTAGGCCACGCAATACTCGACAAGCTGCTGCATCACATGATTATTGTGTGGCCATCGGCAACTCAAGTGTGCCGTTTTGATAACTGCTTCTTTCCCTACACGTTGAAGCTTTGGGACTCTACCTTCTCATGTTTTTCCCAATAACTATGACCTGGCTCATTTTAAAAGACAAGTCTTTCACTTTCTTAAAAATTCGTAAATACTTTACCTGTCTTTTTCCCCCGTTTCTTAACTCTCTCACTATTTCAATTAGGGCCCGTCCTTGATGTGGACTTTTGTCCGTGACTGGAGCCCTCAACATAGAAAAAAGAATTCCATCCGTAAGACTGAAGGCTCAAAGCAGACTGGCATAAACAGACACTAGTCATCTAGGCGCCGTGTGTGAGTATTTCTCTTCAGCATCAGCTCTTCGGCATACTTCAGTCTCGAAGCGCTTGACGAATGCATAGGGTCAAGTGAAGCTGGATTCTCTCTGCATTGGGCATTTGAGGTGGTGGGTGTTTCTCCTGATGATGTCACTGTATGACCCGTGTCTGCCGTCCCTTTCGCTGGAAGTACCCCATTCCAGGGCATGAAGCCTGTGTTAGCTGACAGTACATGCCGTAGATGCATTGATAAACTTTGTAGATAAGATGGGCTGGATAGAGGGTTACCGCCTGCCCGTCGTGCTAGACACAAGGGACTGAGTTACTAGCCGTCCGCAGCAAATCTCCAGTATGAGGGGCAACTACTGATAGGAGATGGGCGCAAGTTTAGAAGAATGAAGTTTACTAAAGCACAGTGTCCTCCAACCTTAGCCATTAGCTCAGAAAAGAATGAGAGACAAATGAGAAAGTATGAGAAACGACCTAGGGTGCTGAGCCACCCAATCTGAGAGGAGGAAATGCCCTTTTACACTTGTCTAGATGGCAATAGGACAGCATCAGCATCTCTCGGTGTAGCAGGATTCTATTCTCCACTCGTGTGAAAGTCCTCCACCTCCTCCCGGGCAGGTGTGAGTGACCAGGTGAGCCAGGAGAACGCCTGGCGGCCAATGTCTGCTGGGTTCATGGCCCGGGCACCTGACTGGATAGTTCTTATGATGCTGGCATTTACTTGGTGGAGAGGGATGATCTCACACTTGGGTGGATTCGGAGAGAGAGAGAGAGAGAGAGAGAGAGAGAGAGAGAGAGAGAGAGAGAGAGAGAGAGAGAGAGAGAGAGAG
>JAYMFT010129950.1:0-13056 GCA_038088735.1 Panulirus argus | reverse complement strand
TATATATATATATATATATATATATATATATATATATATATATATATATATATATATATATATATATATATAGGTATAGATATAGATAGATAGAGAGATAGATAGGTAGGTAGGTAGGTAGAGAGAGAGAGAGGTGCTACCGGACTCCGCCTGCTCGAGGCTGTATCGTTGGGAGTACAGTCTCGTCAAAGAACCTCTCACTCCCTTAGGGGCTGACATCCACCTGTAGTTAGGTCACAGGAGCCTTTAGGAAGGTCGTGATTCTTTCATAGAAACTAGTGCTGGGGTAATTATGCATGAAAATGAATAAGGGTTAGAGGAACACTTTCTTTGAAGGGGGTTGTAGAGTTGCAAGGCCGCGCTACACAGAGTGGCAGGCACAGGATGGACTCCATCGAAGCGGGAAGTTCATTGACGAGACGTGACTCGGCTTTCGTCAGCTTAAAACCATGCAGCCTCACCATAGGTGACTTTTCACTCTCAGTGTATCTTCAAGAAGGCGGAGTCCGGTAACATCGCTCTGTGTGTGTGTGTGTGTGTGTGTGTGTGTGTGTGTATGTATGTATGTATGTATGTATGTATGTATGTGCACGCATAGATACAGAGAAACACAACAGATATGTGATATTGAATCCGAGGCTTAGATAGATAGTACAGTTAGAGCTGATGTTATGGGTGCCTTAAGTTAATAACCCGTTACTTATTCATTCACACACACACACACACATCCATGTGTGGAGCCGACCTGGTCTTTGTATATCTGAACAGGTGGGTGGCAGCGTTCCCACACTCACCACGTCAGATGATTGGAGGAATCGTCCCAGTCTGTGGCTACTTCGCCTCTCACTCTTACCTAGCACTCACCTCTCACCCCCACTCACCTCTCACCCTCGCTCACCTCTCACCTTCACTCGCCACTCACCCAGTCGTGCTGGAATGTTTTTGTACCAGGAACTGGTACTATGTTCCCCAATACCTTCATTGTGGTGGCTGCTGTGTTTATTATACCTCTTTTTTTTTTACCTCACCATTACTGTGATATATATATATATATATATGTATATATATATATATATATATATATATATATATATATATATATATATATTACATGTTCGTCATTTCCCGCGTCGGGGAGTTAGCGCCAGAAGCAGACGAAGAAATGGCCTCATTCGCTCGTTAACACATTCCAACCGTCATGTATAATACAGTGAAACTAGTGTCCCCAGTCCACACACACACACACCACACACACACACACACACACACACGTATGTATGTATGTATGTCATGTTCGTCGTTTCCTCGGTAGCAGGGTAGCGCCAGGAACAGAAAACGAAGTGCCTCATTTGTTTGCTTCTACTCTCTAGGTGTCATGTATATTGCACCAAAAACAGAGTCCCCATCCACAGCCAGTCCCCACAGATCTTTCCGTGGTTTCGTTAAACCTTCACACACACACACACACACACACACAAAACTAGTTTCTTCCCTCGCCTGACGAGGTAGCGTGAAGAGCAGACAAACAATGGCCTCATTTGTAGGTGTCGCGTGTGATGTATTGAGAACAGCCCTTACCATCCACAGCCGGGCCCTATACAGTGTTTCGTGGTTTGCCTTTGCAAGTTCACATGCCTTAGTTCATTCAGCTCATTGACATTACGTCGCCCTTGTTTACCACATTGATCCAATTAACCCATCCCATTCACGCCTTTCACCCTCCTGAATGTTCAGGCCTTGATATCGCGAATCCTACCCCTCACTCCATCTTTCCATCTCCCTCTCGGTTTCCCATTCCCCATTCCACCCTCCACTTATAGCAAGTAGATCATCGCAGTCTGCCAGCATTCGCCAGTTCTGACCAAACATCCGGACCAAATCAAAAGACCCCCTGGTCAGCTCTCCCGGTCAGCCCGCTTACTTCCACATCTTTCTGTGACACACATTTCTTTCCAGACCAACCCGCCTCGCGCGACATATTTTTTTAATTTCCAACGCGTCCATCCTGTTCCTTTCTTTGGCATTCAAGGCCCACTTCTCTCATCCATACATCACTGTCGGGACAGCTGTACCTTCAAACACATCTATATTTACCCTGACAAACACTGTTCTTTCCCTGCACACACTCCTTATTGCACCCAAGACAATAGCCTTCCCCCCGTTTCACCTTGTGAGTCACTTCAGCCCCCGCGGTTCCCTCCATCCGCTGCCACCGTCACTCCCAGGGACCTAAAAATACTGCAGTTCCTTCAGGGCCGCCTCATTCCTACTTACACTCGGACTAACCTGCCCCAATCCCCTGTAGCACCTCATTTTCTTACTCTGGTTCACATCTACTCACAACTTTCTCCTTACACACACACACACACACACACACACACATACACACACACACTTAAAACGGTCACCAACTTCAGGAGTTTGCTGGCGGGACCATGTCACCTGTTCATTGACAAGTTATCCTTGACCCCAAGACTGCGGAATGATGACCTTGCGTTTGGCCTGAGGGTCGTACCGTCGTTCTCACTGGGTTAAGTGGCCACTGTTAGCGGCTGTAGTGCACATGTAGAGAGAGAAGTGGCGTGAGGTGGAGGTAGTGAGAGGGGAGCGGAGCGTCGATATGGGACGATAGGGGCTTATCTTGGTCCACCTGACTGACCAGCTGTTGGCTCCCGCAGGTGACGGTACTCCTGCCACCCTTGCCCATGGTGGCGGGTGGTGTTGGGCAGGATGTTGACGGTGTTGGGGGCAGGGCTCAGTGGGCGTGGAGGTGTAGGGTGGTGTGGGGGGGAGTATCGGTGGGTGGTCTATGGCGATGTTGGGTGGCCTGCGGGGGAGGCGAGGTGTGCGGGAGACTTTAACTTGTGAGTGACGAGCGATGGATGTCACTGGAGCTCATGCTGGTGCAGCTGCTGTCTTCATGCTGCTGCCGTTGTTACTAGTGCTGTTTTGCCTCACCGCTGACTCTGTCGCTCCTTCTTTTTTTCTTGCTATTATTTTTCTGTGTCGTGTGCTTTATTTAGCGTTGGGCAGCTGTTTTTAAAGGCGGTACTTACGGATGGTGCCGTTGTCTCATATTTATTCTTTTCCCCCCTCTTCCCCCATTTCAACAACTGCTGCTGCTGCCCCTCCTGTACTCTGCTGCTCTCAGCGGTACTTGCATCCAGCAGTTGCTGACTGTGTTATTGTTGCTGTGTTCTTGATGGTAGTAATGTTAGGCTTGTTGTTTGTGGTGCTGCCTGATGTGACAGGTGAAGGACTTACAAAGTAATGTATTCCGTGAGGGGGGGGAGGGTCTTTGTGAGGGTTCCTGGCCGGCGGCTGCAAGGGATTACGGCGCATTGAGTGACGGGTCGAGTTGCAGGCTGGGTCACCGGGGGGTGGGGATGGTGCCACCCAGCCACCGGGGAGGGAGGGGGGATGATAACCTGGGGTGCGTTGAGAGGGAGGGAAGTTGGCTTGGAAACAATCAAGTAATGAAGAGGTGGAATGATATATGGCACAGCCTATGTTCATTCGGCAATCACAAACTCACAAAGACAGTATATTATATTATATATATTATATTACATTATATTATATTATATTATATATATTATATTACATTATATTATATTAATGTAGTATATTATAGTATATATATATATATATATATATATATATATATATATATATATATATATATATATATATATATATATTGGGGTATCACCTTATGATTAGATATTAGGATCCTCCAGTTTCTGTTAGATGGGAGTTGAAATGTTAATGCAACTTGCTTTTCTTCTTAGTAGTGCTTGAGGAGCTGAAATAGAGAGTTGGTATTAGTCTCCTCCTTGGTAGACAATATGAATCGGGAGCCAGGGTCATTATAAGAATGAAAAGCATTCTTCCTTCAAGGTCCCGGCGTCTTTGAGTCTGGTGGAACGAAAAGAATACAATGGCTTCTGGGCCCCATATTTTGCCCTTGTTTCTGTTCCTTGACGTCTTCAGCACCACTTTGATTCTCAGGGGCCCACTTCAGATTCTTATCACCCGAGGTGGAATAAGCTTTTCAGTCCCATACCAGCTGCCTGCCCTTCTTCCTCGCTACTTACCAGTTCCACCAGGCCTAGGGAGTCGAGTTCTCCTTCCAACAGGACAGTTCGCAACTGCAAAACTTCTTGAAATTATTTCGTTGTATTCAATCTGCTTGGCATAACGTCCAACACAACTCTTGCAACTCAAACGCATGTTGGCCATTCTGGGCAGCCACTTCTATGCTGCTGAATACGCTACGGGTGGCAAGGCTAAGGGCTACAGATTAGAATTCGCGAGTGCCGGTGGTAAGAGTCTGGGGAACGTCCCTTGCATGGAGGACCCTTAAACTTACTGTCAGTAGTTTGGTCCAACGCGTGTGAGGCCGTAGCTGCAGAGACGAAGTCGGGATCATATTCACCTGCAGAGCTCTGTAGGGCTCCTGGGAGCGTTTCAGACACCAGATCGCTGGAGGCTACGGTGGGAGACAAGGAAGCCGTGATGGCGTTCTGGAAAGCGGCGCAAGTGCCAATACTCCCCGCTTCAAGAGGAAAAGGTGTTTTTGTTTCCATTGGGAGTCGTATTGACGGAGATTCAAGGTCTTCTCAGATGTTGACAAGTGTCTCTTGACATAAATGTGTACAGGAAAACACGCACACAGCCACACATACCACGCCAGCGTACATTTGCGTTTATTCATAAGAATAAGATGGTATGTATACAATATACGTATCAGCACTCCAGTTTACAGGCAAGTTATATACACAAGACACGGTACACCGCTCGAGGTTTACACGCGGCCGGCAAGCCATCCATAACCGTCTGTGTTAACGTTAATGGTGCCGGAGCTCCACCTTGTTCTACATGTGGACGTGTTTGGTGGAGGGGCAGGTGTAGAAGTGGAGGGATATCGTTACATCTTTTCTATTCTGCTGTGTAAGCATAAAAATTCCTTTGTCTTTCAACATGTTCGATAATTCTCGCTTGGTTAGTCAAAGTTCCGCGGTGTGTGTACATACATTGTGATTTTCATTAGAAAATTGAATATTGTACCACAGTGTCTTGCCCGTTGGTCGCCACTCTACAAACAGGTCTAACCCGGACGCCCACCGGCGCCCAATGAGAGGCCTTTAGTGGATTTCACGGCTGGTTCGCTGGTGTACCCATTCGACACCGCCACCTTGAACAAAGGGTTCACTCAGCTTGGTCTTAGTTTGTTAGGAAGGCTTAGCCCAGCTGCAGGCAGTGTCCTCACAGCCGTGCAAGTCAACATTGCAATATTGGATTGGCCTGTGGTAAAGGGGAAATTAGTAATATTCTGAAGCACAGTAACTTGTGACAAAGAACCAGGTGCACAGATCGTTACTATGGAGATTTGAAACATATGACAATGAATAAACCTCATCTGAGAGTAGAGTTACAACCACCTCATTACAGAATCAAGACTTTGCTCCACAAAACAGCATTACACGGCTGTGGATTTAACCTTCATTTTGAGTCGTTATTATTCATATGTCGTCCACTGCGCGTGGCGGGATTTGTCTTAAGTCTCTCAACAGCTTGTCAACCTACTGCCGAATGCTGCTACAGGCCGGTAAAAAAAAAGAAAAAAAAATGATACTGTCACTTCAGTGACGGCGAAATTTAGGTATGTGAACGTGTATGTAGACCATAACATTTATCATTGTCTGCGTTACTGTTGTTATCAGTATCGGGTCTATGCCTCATTATAGACACTTATATTACAGCGTAAACAGTATTTCCCTTGGACTTGCATAGCATATGTATAGATTATGCTAGACACGGCATTCTGAGATTGTAGAGCGCAAAAACCAGGAGAAACAGACTCAAACTTCACAAGACAGAAGCTCTCCTCTCGGGTCAAGTTATCACTTCCGATACCTTCTGCCTCGAGAGATGCCAGACTGCCTGAATGGGGACACTGTCAAGGCGGTGAACGAACTTATATTCATTTACTATGTCTGCCGGCTCGTAAGTTCAGGTCTTCATGTATGTTTTGTATGGCTGTATTTGGAAGATCAGAAAATGGGTTGGTGTCAGAATATCTGATTGGTTCCCCTTCTTGATTGGTTGCATGAGAACGAGTTCACTGGTCGTAATCGGCTTTTCACACGTACAGAAATTTTAGTCCGGAAGCCTTTCTTTAGCGGCGTCTAGTTTGTCTGTCTACCCACAAGTTCGTTAGCAACGTGTACTTCCTCCGCTGCTTCCGAGTTTACCAAGGCGAGTCTCCGCTCTGCAATGTTCGTGGGCACGTGGAGCATATGTGTGTCAGGTCATTTGCTGCTACAGCGCTCACACTCTGGGGAAGTAAGTTATTACCATCACGGCTTGAGGTGCATGTGGGGGGCGCCGCCGTCCATCTTCACCGTCCCCCTGTAGTGGGTCAGCCTAAGATTCATAGGGTGGGCTACCCTGCATATGCCATGGTGGTCCAGTATATCGCATGATGAGTCGTGAGGTATTTCATTAAATTCTTAGGGGACTCTGAATACTTCTGTGACAAAACGCCAAAAATGTTGCTCACTTTGAAGCCATACTCACTGGCAAGAATCCGTGTGTCGCTCTGTCCTTCTCTTCGCCTGACTTGCGGACGTGTGAACGTCCTCTCTGGGCGGGACGAGGGGTGACTGCAAACTCAGGGGAGCGTCGTAGACTCGAATTTCGTGTGTCCCTTGCATTCGTGGCAAGGGCAGTAGGGAGGAGGTCGCTGCAGTAGTCATATGCAACCTAACCTTTTCTCTGACACCTAAATAGGTTGGTTCATCCGACAGTCGTTAGCAACCTATTACTTCGCATTACATTTAAAAACATTATTTGGGACCTGTGGTTTTATGATTTGGGAGTGGAATTGACCCCTTACCCTGGCCAGAAATTCTGCTGATGCTCTTCTTTTTACGCGATGCTCTTGTGCACTCCCCTGTACCATGCCTACGTAGCAAGACCAGTGGGGTATCTGTCTTTGGGGATAAAAACGATCCTTGACGGGACCTGCGGCGAACATGTTAAATGACTTGAGTTCTGATCGCGGGACGACTCCACTCTCTCTGTTGAATTTAATGCGAGTGTTCTTGTGGCATGTGATCCTCCTGCATAAGCAGCACCACTGGTCATTCTTGGACAATCTTGAACTGGAGATTCACACGCCACCTTGACGAGGGAGGGGGGGGGGGACCGAAGAAGACACACACGTAAACGACGAGCACATCTCAGTACTGAGTAGGAGAGAAGTAATATCCAGCATCGAAAGATGCAAGGAGAGAACAGCCAGGGACCATAACATAGTAGGCAGGAAACTTTATAGAAAAGATGTAAAGAAGTACTTTTATAGTTTAAGGGTATTGGATGGATGGAATAAACTGAGTGATGTGCCTGTGAATGTGGACGTCATTCAGAAAGTTAAAAAAGTTGTATGGTCGAGAAAGTTTGAGATAGGGACCAATTAGTGCTAAGCACCCTCTCTTTACAATAGAATAGCTTGTTACACACACACACACACACACACGGCATTATCGGATTTCATAATATGTTCTGAATGTAGTAGTAGGAACCATACAAGAAGGGCCGACTCTTTTTAAGTCATTCTGATAACATTTGACCATATTGTTGAACTGATCTCATTTTAGACATTTTATGTCAAGATTACATTACATCCGAGGATTCATCAGTAATCGTTATATCAGCTGGATTTTATCGAAGTAGTTTCCCTCCCGTCGTAAGTATTGGAGGGGTCCAGCGTCTTGCGCTGGCTGCAGACTTAGCACAAAGGCCGGCCTCCAAATCGATTTGAAACTTGGCCTCAGTGTGCCACAGGCAAGACACGTCCGAGATATTCATGGGATCCCAACCCTCAAAAAAGAACGGCCTTTTTACTTTATTTTTACCTCAGCAAAATTTATGATAACCATCTGAAATATTTTTTTTCCCCTCAGAAATCATTCCCTGGATATAAATGAGGCAGGGAGGGAATGGGGCATATCTTCAATCAACCCCTTGGTCAGGCTACTGGGGTTCCTGTTCCAAGATTTCGTTTTTCCTTTTATCAGCTTTAAACAAGGGAACGGGGAAATAACGTCGAGAGCGTGGGCTGAGCGGGTGCTGGTTCGCGCGGGATGACGTGAACCAGGGAGAAATATATTACAGGTGTGGCTGGCCAGCCTTCTGGGGTTCGTTGTGTGCTGATGGTTGAGCCTTTGAGCTCGACGGTGCGAACCGTCATCGCCGCGGTACACGACCCTTGAACACGGCGGTATAACCCATGGGGTATGACTGCCTGGTCTTCAGCCTGACACTTAAAGTTGAGGTCGAAGACCAGGCCATCTTACGTAAGGGTCTCGCACCGTCGAGCTCGAGGGGCTGAAAATGAATTGCCGTTGGCCCCTGTTGTCTCTCTTCCTCCGTAAGCACCAGTAAGTTTAGTACTACCTTATTACCGTGATAACTCGTGAGCAGGCGAGTGCTGATGTAGTCCAAGTGTTAAAGCGGTGTACACATCTAGGGTGTGTATATGCTCTTTGATGCCGTCTACCTCCTCGTAAGTGTAGCGCCAGTGCTTCGCCAGATCACGGCAACACTACCTTGTGTCGTGAGTGTCGTGGTCACACCACAGTAAGACTTTGTCCTCTTGTGCGTGTGTGAGTTTGTTTGATTGGCTGTTAGCGAGTGGAGGGCCAAAGGAGCCTTGGTTGGACCTGGTCCATCTCAAAACGAGCCAGGTCGTGAAAGGTCGCCTGGTAGATAGTTATTGATCTTTTTCTTGCGGTTGGCGGAGGGCAGCCAGCCCGTGCTTGGAGCGAGGCTTCCTCCTAGACAGTACAAGAACACAGTGTGACCATGACGTGGGGGTCACAATTTTAGTGACTTATGCAGGACTTCAAATCCCCAAAGTGTATTTCAGTGTTACATACTGGTGTTTTGATGGTGTCTTAGATGTGGGTGTAGCGTAGAAGGTATCTATGTTTTCTGATATGTTCTACCACCAGTCAGGTAGGCAAGGGTACATGTCAGGATTGCTCCTCACCGCTTCAAGGTCACGAGTCTGAGCCCGAGACGGGCGGCTTTAAACAGTGTGTGGTGCCTGTGGCCGAGGTAAGGTTTGATGCTGCCTGGACCTGGTGACCCACACTGGTAATGGTACACCAGCCGGGCTGGCAGCGCTGGCTGGACTTGGTGACCCCGAGCGACCTTGGTGTCGGGGCGGCGCTGGTGCTGGTGACCAGAAAGTGGCATGAACATTGCAGAGGCCGGACACCACACGCCCACAGTAGCCGCCAGTCACCAGAGGGGTAGCGAACGGCTCGGTCATAATTGTATTGTTGAATAGATATCAAACTTTTAACTATTTTGTGGCTTAGTGTGCGATCTCTGACTATCTAACCTCCTCAGAGTATATATATATATATATATATATATATATATATTCGCAGTCAGGAAAATCCCAAGTAGGTGAAGCCTAAGAATAACATGACGGGAGAGCTAGTCGGGTCAGGAGAAGGACGAATGACTCACGGCCGCCTCCCCCAGCGTGTGATGGCGGGGTTGTGTCGGGGGCGCCGCACCGTCCCTGTAGGGTGTCCAGGGAAACTCGATATTGGCGGGGGAGTTGAGCCGACACCCCCAGGTTTACTTGGCCGGGGCACCACACCGCCCTCACTACCACCACAGACACTAATTCGATTTGCTGGCGTGTGCATGTGTGCCACCCGTAACGCCATTAGCATGCGAATGTTGGGGGAAGCGCTCCTACTGGCTAGGGAAGCTTCCAGAACATTCTGTTGGTCAGGTCCATCGATGGTTCGCTGTTACGGACTTTGCAGAAAAATTGAAGCTTTGTTTAGGGTATATGTTCTTCCAAACGAACCAGAAAATCCGCCACGTTATTTATTTTTTTATTTTTTTTTTCTTCCATCGAGCTCAGTGAGCAGAAGATGAAAACTGTCTGGGAATTTACTGGAACGTTGGGGTCGCGTTTGGAATGGCCACGACGAATCAGTTTTCTCTTCCAAACAAGTGTGTCAGTTCCGTACCAGATTAGTTATAGATCTCTGGGGGTTGCGTAGGGATATACAACAGTCAGTGTTTGTGCGGGCGATGGCATTCCAGTTACGTTTCCCCTTCGAGCACGACGGTGTGACCCTTGGGCATAAAAGATACTATCCTGGGCGTGACCTTAAGGTCAGGTCACAGGCCACGGCATCATACCCAAGAGTGGTACTTCCGGGATTTTGGCATATGAAGGTGAGCCGGCGGGCCGGGCGTGGGAGGGAGGGAGGGAAGAGGAGCCGTGATCAGGTGGACAGGGTGGGGTATCACTATCGTGCCTCAGTGGAAAGAGCTACTTGGTAATGGTCACCCGTGGTTTTGGTGACAGGAAGTAAACAGATTTATTATTAGGATATAAGGAAATGACGTCAGCATATGAAGATGTAGGAGCAGTCTGTGTTCCCCTCGCAAGACACAGGAAAAGGATTTTACCGACAACTGTGATGTGCGCCCAACTTCAGCCTTCTGGTTGTGGTTCACTCGACGGACCAGCACTCGACAGCACCTAGAAACAAACGTTAGTGTGCGTACGCTACGGTCGGATGGAGGCGTGACGCACGGACGGACGCACGGACATCAAAGTGATCGCTTTGTCGATCTTGTGTGACTCAAGCAGAGGCAAAAACGGGAGAAACACTAGGAGACCGAACGCCGCGGAGAGGTCTGGACTCTGTAGGAGAGGCCATTGCTACCTCCCTCCGTTCCGAAAAGTTCCTTATGCGAGAAATTAAGATTTTCTTTTATTTGTGCCACTGTCAGCGGCTAGTTTATTATTCATCCCTTGCTCATCTTGTCAGCGGAAGAGCTAAAGGATTACAGAGGTCACACAGGGTCTTTGTCAATCACACGAGACACCTATGTCAACGTTTGGCAGCCCAGGAAGCCCAGTTCCAGTAGTTTTCAGCAATCTACTTTAAAAAGTTATGCGGCGTGTGCCAGTACTGTGCTGAGGCAGTGGGAATATTAGTTCTTTTGGGAGTAACAAATAGACTTGTAAAAGGAAGTGACTGGAGCAGAGAGGAAGGAAACGAGTCGGGGTTCCTCTGTCAAGGAATAAAGTAATGAAACTAAGGCGTGACTTGGTCGTCAGTGTCAGTGCTCCCACCTTCCCATGGCCACTCGCTTCCAATTATATTATTTTCCTTTATATTTGTTTCTTGTCTTTTCCCTTTACGGGAGTGCTTATACTTCAGAGCAGTCCTCGCATTTGACAGGTTATACGTTGATACCAAGCTGCTCTTCTGTACCTTCTCCCTGTTGGCCATCCCTGCAACTTTAGCGCGGGGGTGTCGGCTGACAGGCGGTGAATGAGGGCGACAGGACTGGCTCTTATCTCCGACGGGGTCCCCAATATTTTCTGGTGATCATATCTGCTTGACCTGACCCACCGTTTGGGTGGCTGCTGGCACTACCCTACTTGTTCTCATTGGCACACTGGTGGTGGGAAGTGCCTGGCAGTGTTTTTGCTGATTGCCTCGGGTGGTGTTCGTTCGCGGAACCCCTGGACCACAACAGTACGAGCCAGCAGCACCACAGCTCTCCACTTGAGTATGATCAGGTCGGAGGCCAGGCTATCATACCTGGTGGTCGTACTGTCGTTCTCAACGATCGCACTGTCGTTCCCAAGAGGTTAAAGGAAATCATTTTTACTTGACCCGTTCGCCGTTGGCTGCCTCGCAGAAATTATTGTAATATTAGTTCTTGCTGGCTTTTTGTAAGGCGCAAGAGAGGTTACGCTTGTTCCCATGATTATATCCTCTGCTGGACCATTATATAATTTTTGAGCTTGCTTGGGTTTAAAGCGCTTGAGGTTAGACGGCATCACCTTGTCTCCTTCATGCCATTCTCCTTCCCCGGGTGTAAACCTCTCCTCGCTGCTGCAGGAATTTAGGTAAACATCGGTGGGTTCCATCGGTAAATCATTAGTCCAGTGCGAGATCGAACACGGCCCCTCGCCTCCATAATGGACGGACGTGTGGCTGTCCTCCCTCCCTCTATAACCGTAATCACATTTACTCGTTAATTTCAGTGTATGGAAATAGATTTCTGCCAGAGGTGGTACTTTGCCAGATGTATTTCATTAGCTGTCAGCTCTTACGTACTTGATAGAGTTAATGGCATGGTTCGTATGCCTTATATATCTTTACTTGGTGTTTTTAGCTATGCCGTTGCGTAAATGGAACTGAATCCCATCCACGTTTGGTTAAGAGATATTTAACTCTTAACCCACTCGAGCACGACAGTACGGCCCTGAAGCATAGGGTCAGGTTAAAGGCCAAGCCCGTCATACCCGAGTGACGCGCTGTCGTGGTTCAGGAGTTTAAGATTCTGGACGGCGTAGAATGCCTTCCATTTGCGTACATATTCAGTGCATTTTTTTTTCCTACGCACTTGTTACTGTAATTGGATTGGATATCATCAGTGACTACACTTGGATTCCTTGCAAATATGGCCCAAGGCATTATAACTTTGCGAACGGAACGAGCTCCATCGTTAGTTTCTTTTGTCCATGTTCAGCGTGTTGTGCCCTACACGTAGTTTGTGCGTGTTTACATGTGTGGTGGTCATTTGACGACGCCCAGGTCAGCTGTATTGATTGTATCGAGTTTATATATTATTCATAGGAATAAGTCGCACTTGCTAAGATTTGTGTTTCATTTTCATCATATACCGTGAATAAAGAGCCCCATCATCTATGAACATTTGTATATATCATATCAGTGTTATGGGCATTTTTATAATTCAGAAATGCATATAGTGATGGATAATAAGCCCAGTCTAAGAAAAGTCATCGTAAGATGAATTCAGTGTGGTTGTTAGTGCTGAGAGGCGATGGTGGTCAGCGGTGTATTATAGCTGCAGACGAGCGATCATGGCTACCGCAAGGCTCCGGTGTCCCGTGTCAGCCATCATTTTGAACCCTCGAGGTACGCAACTGATATTTTATATATATATATATATATATATATATATATA
>JAYMFT010129928.1:0-13056 GCA_038088735.1 Panulirus argus | reverse complement strand
GAAAACCTCCCCCCCCCCCCTTTTTTTTTCCCAAAAGAAGAAGCAGAGAAGAGGGCTAAGTGAGGATTTTTTCCCCCCCTAAGGCCCAGTCATCTGCTCTTGGTGCTACCTGCATCAAATGTCACTTGCAAAAGTAAAGTCACACGGTACAGATGGGGGATGTACTTCGGTAGTTATGATATTGGTTGACTGGCAGTAAAGTAGTGGTTACTGGTCAAACCACAGAATGGTTAGAAGTAACGAGTCTGTTTCTCATATACATCAGTCATATTGATAATGGGCTAATATGACCATTGATGTTATAACCACTTGTTTGTAACGACAGAAAGAGTAGCAATACATCTGCTGCAATATATGTCGTATGACCACTTAACTACGGGGGCTGACCTGAGTCATTAAGTTTGCCACAACACATTAAGATCTTCCTCACTGTAATGATAAGTCTTGACCTTTCTTTCAGGTAATCACGATACTCGAGTTAAAAAGAAAGAGAGAAAAAAAAAAGATGATTGTGGTGTGCTTGCAACTTTTACGTTAACACGTTTAACTGGTGTGTGTGTGTGTGTGTGTGTTGTCAGGCGTCCGGTCTCTCTCGGGGATCAGACAAGCGATCGGACAGTGACATGAGCATCACCCGATCGTCCAAGTCATTATCAGTCTCATTCCATGCCTCCATTACCCCCGACCTCACAGTTAAGCCCCGGCTACACAGACCACTACAAGCTTGTTCTGCTGTAGGCCAGAAATAGACATCGTCACATATTCTTGCAGGGTCGTATTTCTACAGGTTCGAACGATGCAGGCTACAGGCCTTGTATTTTTTTTTTTCGGTGCACCAGAGACAGACCAGTTGTCCGACTGATGCATCAAACTTATTGTACACTTAATAAGGTCAGAGCTTCGTTTCGTAACTTGAGCATCGACCAAAGTTTCAATTCTCATTGTGTCGTAGGAAATATTCATTGGACAAGGGACGCGCCTCCTGACGTAATGATGTTCATGAAAGTAGATTCTAAAGTTGTCCTTAGAACTTTGAGGTGAGACTTAAATGCATGAAAATAATGCGGTGGCAGGGTGAGACTAGATTAAACGTGTAACAATTCTTAATGGCGAAATGATACGAGACTGAAATAAACGTGATAGTAATCTGGTGGCCGAATGTGACCAAAATCGAGGCCTGAGAATGATCCCCAGGTCGTATGAGGTCAAACAAAACGTGTGAAAATGATCCCATGGACAAATGAAACCACACGCAGGAATAAGAGTAGACTAAACACGTGACAATGATCTTGCTGTCAAATGAGACTGACTTAAACATACGTAAATGATTTGGTGACGAGACGACCATAGATAAAGCACAAGATTAATCTGGTGGTCGAATGTGACTTTAAGAAAGACATGGTCTCGTGTCGTATGAGATAAGAACAGAGGCATGACACTGGCCTGGTGGCTGAGAAGTTCCTCCCTCATCAAGCGACTTGCACTCCCACGTCACGTCCAGCTGTAAACGATGAATATAAACTACAGATGATCACTGAATTGCAAAACAGTTTAAGTATTAGATGCGAGATGAAATGGAATTCGATAACAACAAATACACTATAAGCTATCTGCGTAATATCCGTAAGTGTCTTGACGTAGTAACAATTATTCGTTATTAGAAGAACAACATCCATAAAAGAAGAAAAATACGTAAGTCTGTTAGGTCGATGGGAAAGACAGCTCAATGTGGAGAGACTGTTAGTAGTGTTCCTCCTCCTCCTCCTCCTCCTGCAGCTTGACTGGACAAAGTGCAGGAGGACGACGCGTGCGGCAGGGAGGCCGTCCTACCACCACCGTCACCGTTGGCTTCCCACAAGGTACTCACTCAGCTCCCATCCCTGTAACGCCACGTATTTTGCCCTCTTATTTTCCTTCACTAGAACATCTGTAAGACTCCTTCGTTAGACCATCTATAAGACAACTTCGTATCCTTGAAGTTACCGTAAAGATAACAACAAACCACTGCGCAATAAACGGTAAACAGAATATGGCATCGAGAATTCACCATCAACGGTCCTGTGCCATTCATATGCCTTTTCCATCACTGTACCATGATGGATCACAAGTAACAGTGATGTACTTTGTGTCAAACATCTGAGGCTTCCTTGATCCACTATGCCTTTTTTTTATGTTGGCTGAGACGGCACGGGCAGCTGAAGCCTGATGGAAGAGCTCACATTAACACTATATATATATTATATATATATATATATATATATATATATATATATATATATTAGCTCGAGTCACGTACCCATCTTATCGATCAACCCCTTGGGGGTGGATGAGCAACTGGGGTCATTGTGGATCGACTTCCATAGCCAGGATTCGAACCTCTGTTCTCGACCCTGGTCGACCATTTTAGCTTTCCCTTTCTATCACTTTGTGACGTGTGTGCGTGTGTGTGTGTGTGAGGACTTCCCAACGCTACGGTTATAGTGTCCAGAAGAAGCAGTCATGTTCTTCGTGATCCCCAGCGTAACGTTAGCAAGATATCAAGTGTCTCGTTATATCTCGACCTGCTTGGTGCTAACTGGATAAGGACGTAGCTCACCGCCTTTAGGGATGCAGCCTCCCAGGTTCGAGCGATGAACAGCGATTATTGCATTACAGTAAGTGTCCGTGATAGACGGCCGACCAGCACAAGCCGACGGCGCAGACGAGATAAACTGAGGACCAGCACAAGCTAACGGAGTAACCAGCTAGATAGGCTGTGTGGACTAGTACGAGCTGAAACTCTAATTCATATCTTTTCGGTGCCTGTAAAAACTACGGATGTACAATAATGAAAATAGAAAAAAACGAAACGAATATACAGATAGATTTATAGATAGGTGGATGGATGGATAGATGAGAAGAATGAAGTCAAGTTAGTGCAGGTGACACGCTATTTGGGATCATCAACATAGCTTCTGACCCACAACAAAATCACCAACAGTGACACACGTAAACAACACCCGGACAAACAGCCCACGACCGGACCTGCTTGCCTGCACAACGTACATGTAGCAGCAACTCTGGTGACACACGAACTGACAGTGACTAGTGACAGAGTTAGTGGTGCATCTTCCCGCACAGTCACGAGGCAGAGGAGGGGAAGAGGAAGAAGACAATATGTACTGCCGGCTCACAATAAGTGACGGAGGAACACAACGGGCCCAGAGGATGTGGTTGTAAATAACCAGCCTCTTGGCTGGTTAGTAAATAACAGTTGACATGTGATTGTTAGTTATGAGCGAGGCGTCAGCAATCTCGCGGGGCGGCAGATAACATCTCGAGCCATAATTCACCACACCGGCCTGCGTATCCATGTGAGCAGGATCTTTATTTAAATATATGGCGCTAGAAAAAAAAAAAAAAAAGTTGTAGCGCCGAGAAATGTGTGGTAAGCGAGTCAAGCTGAAGGCCATTACCTAACCACCCCGTCTACCCTGGGGGCTAAGGAGGGCCCCCTCCCCTACCCCCCAATCATCGTCTGTACACTTATCTGGATATCATTTCTAAACGAAGATTTAGAGCTATGAATATACAGTAGTGCGACTATTCCTCTTCTCCTCAGTCACCTTGAAGTAACACAGTGATCGTCATTCATTTAATTTAACAATCTATTGTAAGTTTTATACATTTAGACGAGAATCTTTTATGAATGGTATAAAAAAAGATGTTCTGCTTGATCAACACAGATAGTTTGTTGTACTTTCTATTGGTTTGTTGCCCTAGCTGATAGCACACACACACACACACACTAGAAACACAAAGACATACATGCACACACATACGCATAAGCATCTAAACACACATATAACAGAGGAGCTTAAAGTCACTGACCAAAACCGTCTCATTATTGGTATCACTGGTACAACAAATGGCCTAAGTGACCTTAGACAAGTATGGTGACTTCCCTCCCCATATTCTCTCCTTCCTTCCTTCCCATCCTTCCATCCTTCTCCCCTTCCTTCCCTCCTCACGCAATGTCACTTCGAACGCAATCTTGTTAGGATGTTAACAGGCGTTAATGTGAAGATGGTCTGTTTTTTGTCGCTTGAGGCTCGAGTGTGTTTTTGGTGGAACAGGTGTTACGTAGTGTAGACCAATACACAGACGAAGAGTAACAGAAGTTTGCTGTAAAGTATCCCGACACTCCTGTACCACACTGCTACGCATTACGGCAGTTAATTGCCGAGTTTCCCGTGAGAATGGATCATTGGCGGACGCTCCAAGATCCCGCAGGCCGGCAGTAAATGAAGGTAATACGCGTAGATACGTGTTTACAGGCACGCGCGTAACATCTCCAGCATCTGTTGCAACTTAAGTATGGAAAATGTACTTGTATCGATGTACAGAGTCTCTTTGAATATGCTCATCGTCTACGGTAAGTGCACAGTGACTTTCGGCTCACCCATGTCTCCCTCCTTCGCTTGCTTCGTCTTAAGACTTTCTTTCTTCCACGAGAGACCAATAGTGTCGAGGGTTTAGCGAAGATGAAAGTGTAGTAATGATAACCTCTGACACCACCTAACAAGTCGAGTCAAAGGGTCAGACGTAGCGAGGGTGGAGATGCGTTCCTCGGGTGAAAAGTGAGTATGGGGAGACTTACTGTATTCCCTCGCTAATGCTGGTGTTTCTAGTCATATCTTATATATATAAACGAAGCCTAGATGGTGGAACGATGAAATAAACAAGTGACTGTTGTTTAAGGATGTACCTTACTCATGAGAGAGTCAAAGAGACCAATAGCAGACTTGTTAATTACATGACTTTACTTTGTGAAAATCGAAATATACAACAAAGTAAACGTTGATATCTGTTTTATATGTTGAAGGTTCCAGTTGCGGACAAAAGTCCACAACAAGGCCGAGCCCTAATTGAAATATATAGAGAATTAAGAAACGGAGGAAAAAAAAAAGGGAAAGTATTTACGAATTTTTGAGAAAATGAATCTGATTACTCTTAACTTTGATGCCATCTGGCTCAAAATCTCTCTACCCTTTATAACCTTGTGTTTGTGTTTCGCATATCTCCCACGGTCCTCAATTTCTCTATGACTACTCCTCGACTATTCAACATCTTGCCATGAAAGCACTACTCTCTTCACAACCACGTGCTGAGATCCGCTACGCAGAGGATTTCAGTGTACACCACAAGGGACTGGTTATGCTCTAATCGGGATGATCCTGGTGGAGCCGAGGCCATTTCTTTTTCCATCCTTAACGATCTGGAACAATTAATTAAAACAGCCTACCAGAGTTACCGACCGTAACGCCCGCTCCTTCAACACACTTGACGTTTTTTCTAACTCGTGAACCTTCCCACAATTCATATACCATATCCGTCCCCTTCGGGCCCGCTGTCCACAAACTTATTTATGATTGTTCTAATTGGGTGCGCCCATCCTCGAGACGATAACTTCGGCACTTTGGGAGAGCTCAGAGGTTATCCCCACGTAGCTTCTTTAGTGACTTCCTTTGGCATGGGTATGCTGCTCTTCCGTCTTCAGGATGCCTTGCGTTGCGCTGAACACATAGCAGAGGACGTCTTGGCTGAGATGGAATTCTAAATCCTTTTATCTATTATTTTCTCCCGATTCGTGGTTTGATCGCTCCTGCTCCGATGCTTGTCATTCTTGCCTTTCCCTGAAACCCACTCAGTTCTCGTCTCTGCTCGTAATCATCGCAAAATGCAGTAGCCTAAAACTGGCCAAAAAAAGAAATCCAAGGTATCTTTACTCAAAATCTAAGGTCCTGGTTGCACAAAGAAGCGTGTAAGGGAGATCAGAGTCTAGAAAAGCAAAGGTGGGTATGCTTGAAGATAGAGTCGTCCCAACAGTTAATTGGGTGAAAGTTTTCTGCCTTGAACGCAAAAGAAATGAAGAGTTTGGATATGATTATCTATTTGCACTGTACGGGGAGGTAGTTTTACACTCGCTGGACCACATCTCCTGAATTTTGCCCACTGTTACACAGCTTTCAGAATCATATATGCCGTCCGTATTTAAAGTCTCATCAGTCAGTCACCATAACCGTTGTTGTGGTCTGTAGGGCATGGGTGTGGATGGCAGTCACGGGTTTCGGTGCCACTGGAACGCATAAAAGGCCTTTGTTCACTGGTTCCTGACATTACCCCGCTGACGCGGGTGAGGATATCAGGTATATACACACAGTAATATCGTTACGCTTGGCAATTGGAAGACTTAGAAGAGACTATAACGCATGGATGTGATTAAGGTGGGCATGACTGGACCCCCGCAATTGTTGACCCGTCCGAGGCTGTGTTCCCCAAGGTCGGCTGGAGTGACCAGTTTTCCTGGTTCATCTCGAGTCACTTGCGGGTCAGCCTTGGTGCCACCTCGTCGATTATGCATACTCGAAACCCGACTTGGGTTCTCTCCGCGAAGAAGAATGAGGAGCGAGCTTCGTAACAAGAGGGCTAGCTTGACCTCACGGAGCTGACAGAATCGTGTGCTCCGTAACCAGAAGAAGCGACACGTGCGCACCAGTCAGCACGGTGGGGGCCAGGTGACTGGGCAGCGTCCAAGGGGCAAGTGTTTACTTTACCTTGTGTCCTGTGGTGGCCTCCTGAAGGCGTGACGTCACGCGTGGCCGTCGGCCATTACCGTGGCCACCTGAGCCTCGCCTTCCGCCCCACACCCCCACCAGGACCTCCTGCCTCTCTTCCACACACACACATACACACGGACACACACGCTTGATCGCCGTTTCCCTCAGTAGTGAGGTAGCGCCAGGACCAGACGAAGAAAGTCCGCATTCCTTCACATCCATTCTCTAGCTGTCATGTGCGTGCACAGAAAAATCAGTTTGCTGATTGATATCTTTGATGATGATTTTTAGAATTTCTATCTCAGAGTTCTAAAGCCACTAGAAATATCTAAACTGTTTTTGAGACAGATTATGCTGTATATCATGTGGTTCGTCCTCTGATAGTATTTCCCCATCTGAGTTATGAGAAATACAAAGTTGAACAGTATGAAGATGAAAAAACGACAGTGTATGTTGATCTTAACCAGGGTAATAGCGTCTCTGTCTTGGATCATATTACAGATTACTTCCTCTTCTTTTTTCTACTTCCAGCTACCTTTTTTTTTTCGTGCCTTTAACGTACCGAGTCCTTGATAGTTTCTGTTCAACGACACCTCCAGCGTCACTGTACTTTCTTCCTTGATACTAACCCCAACTCCTGCACCACAGCGGAAGACACCCTGGTCGCAAGTTTATGTAATTCCCGCACGCCGCACTTCGCCCAGGGTTTAGCCGTGTCCTCGTCTTCCATCAGCTCGTATTCATCCACTCCCAAGGATCCTCTGCCTTGTCAGTATGACGCAATGAATCCCATTAATTTTGTTTTCACTTGTCTTTCTTTTCTTCTTGTCTTTAGCACTCCCACCTTCGGCAGGAAGGCCCCGAGGTGAACAGGTTCAGTTACGCTTCAGCCTGTGAATAGATTAGCCTGCCAGCGTGAAACCTCTTGGTCGGCAGACCACCAGCAGGAGGCCTGGGGCCGACCGTCCAAGGGCTTCCTGGCCTCTTTGCAAATTCCAGGCTGCTGCTGGCTGGGTGGCTGGTCTGCGACAGGCCCAGGTTTCTGTTGCCGCTCAGATGCCCGTTACCAGACGCCAGTCATGTTAAGAGACCACAGTAGGGGAGGGAGATGGAGTGACAAAGACCCATCCAGACGTGAGATGTGGGTCAAGTGAGGGTGGCGGTGCGCCGGCTGGCGGGAAGATTTCATTGTAAACAACGGACCCCCACCTCCTAGTATTGCTCACCCGAGGAAGTCGATGAAATAAACAAAGACAATAAGAGAATTGTCTTGTTAAGTAAGGCTCCTGGTAAGTTAGATTGTTTTAAGTTTGAGCAGAACACGATTCATTAATTCCCAAGGCTCCGAAGCTACGTTGTACAACCTCTTAGTGTAATAGATTTGAATCTTATGCCAATAGATAGAGTATCTGTTAAGCTACTTTTGAAATAGACTTAAGTCAGGCTAAAGCCGGTTGCATCCTTGATATATCCTGGGGGGAAAAAAGAACATCATTCGTGAACCATGACGGTAGTAACCAAGGTGGATACCGCCCCTTTGTTCTCCCGAGGATGATAGACCCACACGATTTAAAGTCTCGTAACCCGTCAATATTGGTGATCAATCCTGTATAATCCATCACCCGCGTATGTTACAAGGGTAATCACCGTCTCCACACTTCCTTTTACCTTCTCAGATCAAAAGCAGCGAGGTAAGGCATTTCCCTAATGCCTCGCCAATTCGTTACACTTTACAGTTTTAGCGAAACAGCTCGTCTCAGTGTGTAAGTTCAGCGTCGTTAACCAATTGTCTGTTTTAGCGTGTAGTCACAGTCTAGCTGTAAGGAGAGCCAGTGCCCTAACCTAGCAAAAGACCAGATACCGACCAAATCTCTCGTGTGCGGACGGACTCCTCTATATCAACTTCACTCCAGGAGACCAATACACACGATTGAAATTCTTGTACACAAGGTTTTGTTTTATATCCGCCTTCAGAGGCAGACCTGATCACAAATGGCTGCCTATAAGAGGAGCTGATCCTCCCCCGCCCTCATCAACGCAATTTTACTACCAGGTAGTGAGTGAGCGACAGTATGTCGCAACGGGATTAAGATTTACGTCAAGCGCTTGAGGAAGGATGGCGCTGCTTGGGCAAGTGCTTGCTTGGTGGACCGGTTGGTGGGGCTTCGGTTATCAGGTTCATCTGTGGCTGTGACAACATCGCTGGACCACAACACGGCACGTTTGCGACATTATGTGTATGCCGACCAAAAGCAGACACCCACACCACCACACTCACTCCACAACAACATGCCTCTAACACACACACACACACACACACACACTCGCTGACACCACGATTCCCCATCAGAACCACTCGGCTTCTCCAACACACATTTCCAAGACACATCTCCTCCATACATACACCTTCATGACACACCTGACATTCATGTTGTTCCCTGGTCGAGATGCCTGAGAGTGGCTGCCACCAGTACCCGGATACTGTCATGCATGGACACGACCAGACACCAACCTACACAGTGACAGACCTACACACACACACACACACACACACACACACACACACACACACACACGCTCCCTCCTGGCGTCACGCCCCAGCCAACCCTCTATCAAGTGTCGTTATGGCCCCTCGCCTGACAATCGCTTCCTATAAAACTCCACAATTTCCATCTTCATGAAATCTTTAACATTTTCGGCCTTCCGGATACTAGGCAGTGTCTTCACCGTTCACGTCCCTGGACTCGACGGATGTATCTGCAAACACTGACATCACACAAACAAACATAGACATTTCTTTAGTGTTCTGCAAACAAATATGGTTTGTAAGGATATCTTTGTTTGTTTTGGATAAGATGTAGTTTGCGACATCATGTTCTCCAGTGTCGAGAGACGAGGAGGAAACTGGAGTGTGTGTGTGAGTGTGCGGGCGGCGCCAGCTGTGTGGCTAAGCGTCCCGGGCGAGGCGCACCTCTGACTGCCTGTAAAAGGCCTCAGACACACACCTGCTGGTGCCCACTGCGAGCCCCCGCGGTAATCTGATGCTTCAAGGTCCTGCCACATTCATGTAGGTTTAGCTAATGTCTGATAAGACAATGGTTTTATCTGGAATTATCAGAGAGTTCTGACGCTAGTATATATATATATATATATATATATATATATATATATATATATATATATATACATATATTGAATAAGGTAGCATATTTGTGGCTTATTTCTTCTTGAGCAAATTTTCCAACTTTCTCATTATCCTTCTATCTTCCAGGGGACAATGGAGTACCACATCTCCCATGTTTTCCATCCTTAATGTCACAAAACCAAGACTAACTCTTCTTCTTCCTGGCTGGATTTCTAGATTCTCCCGTCCAGCTGGGAAGAAGAGGACCCGACATCGGTAATGACACTCTCCCCCACACACAACACCTCGACTTGACGGATGGGAAGGTATCGACCACAGTCCCCCAGTGACAGCGTTGTGAATGTCAGTGGTCGTTGGTAGTCAGTTATTGTGTGTAGTGTCAGGATGGCTAGTCTGTCCTCTCTACTTTAAGAACAAGGATCGGGAATGTGCACACGTAGCAGATTAGGCTTCCAAGAGAGAGAGAGAGAGAGCATCGCTTTAGACCAAAGAGAAGGATGAGTAAACGTCTTGTATCCCAAGTGCCAGAAAGCGTTTGATATTCTCCCACACTGGAGTCTGGTGAAGAAGCTATATCTGTAGACAGGCAGGAGGAGGGTAGAACTCCTTCCATGGATAGAAAACCACCTCAGTGGAAGGAGACAAAGCACGCATGTCAGAGCAGCCTTTTCGAAATGAAGTGGGGGTCAACACTGGAGTGCCTCAGGGATCAGCCCTGGGACCTATGCTCTGTGTATATGACTTGCCAGAACTGGAATTATGCATGAATATATTTCCTGTTGATTATGAGGGATGCAAAGAATTACGAGGATTGCATCAGTCTGTAAGGATACTTACACAGACTTCAAAGGTGGTCTGATGGTTGATGAAATTCAACCCATTTGAATGGAAGGTGCAGAGGATGGGACACAGTAAAAGAAGGCCTGGATGCAATTACTGTCTAGTAGGAAATATGGCGTAGGTATTTTTATATGAGAGGGACAGTGGAGCCGAGGTAACTGACTGTCGCCAGAACCTCAACTTAGGAGAAGCATATTTTTCTTTTAGGTGTATGAATAAATATACATTGAGCAAAACATTCACGGTCTATACTGGGCAAAAGCTAGAATATGCTTCTCAAGTTTGGTCACCGCACTCAAAGAAGCACAAAGGACTGACTAACAGAGAATAGCGACAAAGATGGTACCACAAGTAAGAGCACCGAGTTCCAGTGAGAGATTAGAGGCCATAAACTTGCCCACCATGGAAGAGAAAAGAATAAGGGGTGGCAATTACAACCCTCGAGTTTCCAAACCGAGTTGATGTTGTCGATAGCGAACAGTTCTTCGAAAGACGTCCAGATTCAGCGACCAGCAGCCGTAATAAGGAATATGTAAGAAAAAGTGTAGAAGAAGTGCTTTTACAGTGTCAAGAGTTGTGGAGAAATGGAACAATCTGATGAAATCATGAATGCTGATAATATACAAGTTTAGAAAGTTGTATGTAAGTAGAGAAAGGCCGAGGGATGGAACTCCACGAGTGTAGAATTCCCTCGTCCCTGCTGCCCAAATAGGTCATTACAAACAAGTAGTTACAAAGCCTTCATGGTGCAGTGGTTAGAAATGCAACCCCACCAATCTAACGGGCACGGGTTCGAGTCCCGGATAGAGCAGCGGGCTCACAACCGTTTACCCTCCCCAACGGGACTGGTTGATGATGAATGTGTACCCGGCCGGCGTGAGCTGGGGTGCGTGTGTGGACAAAAGGTCAACACGGTACACATACAATGTAAACAGACGGGGGCAATACGAGGGTAAAAGTCTCTCTCCTTTTAAAAGACAAATAGCAGTCACACACGCATTTTCCAGCACAGTTCGTGGAGCGATACAGTCATACTTTAGAGAGGCCATCGCATTCAGCAGCAGCGTTACTCTTTGAGAGCACAAGGAAGGCCAACACAAAGGGTGCGTGACTAAAAACTGAACAATATAATCTATAACTGTTGGACGCCGTGATACGTACGCAAATATTGAATGAATACCAGAGTCGTGGGGAATTTTCGTCTATAAGGGAAAAGAAAATAGCCCGGAAAAGAATTCTAATGCATATGGGTTCGGTGGTTTTGACCAAGAGGTTGCCAGAGTGTCACAGTGCAGGTCTGAGACACGTGACAAGACCTCACGTCGACAGAGGTATAAACGCTTACAGATGTTTAGACTGCATTTAGCACAGTTTCCACCTAAAGCGCTCTTTTAAGGTTCTTGTTTATTCTGTCTATGAGTTTTTTCGGCAGTAGGTAATCTGTCGCCCATGACTGTGGTATGAAATGTGGGGTCATCACTAACACATGGTACCACAAACTAGGCAAGCAGGGAAGGGATGGCCACCCTCCTGAAGCACAAGTCAGTAGACTAGGGTCCTGTAGACTGGGGGACCTGTAGACTAGGGATCTGCAGACTAGGGACCTGTAGACTGGGGTCCTCTGTAGGCTGAGGTACTGTAGACTGGGGACTTATAGACTAGGGTCCTGTAGATTAAGGACTTATAGACTGGAGTCTTGTCGACGAGGGACCTTTAGAATAAGGACCTTTAAACTGGGAACCTATAGACTGAGGACCTGTAGACCAAAGACCTGTAGACTGAGGACCTGAAGACCAAGGACCTGTAGACTGAGGACCTGCAGACCAAGGACCTGCAGACCAAGGACTTGCAGACCAAGGACCTATAGACTGGAGACTTTTAGACTGAAAACCCATAGACTAAGGACCTGTAGACTGGAGACCCTAAGAATGAAAAGTGCCATCATTTGACACAGAACCTCTTAAAGACCCAAAGCAAGACTGAGCGTCAGAAGAAGACGTTTGGTAGGAAACTAGAGGAACAGTGTACCCCCCACACAGGTTGAACCCAGTCTCAAAACGAGGTGAGGACACGCTTCTCCGCGTTGTACCCCGCCCGGTTTGTTTATACCCACATTATGCTGATACATACACATTTGCACCGCGTTGAGCTCGTACTTAAGTGATACGAGCGAGTGCATGCTGCCGTGATAATGTGCTTAGATTTATAACCCCAGCACCTCAGCGTCACCGTGTCCGGGAAAGCAAACAAACCTTTTTAGAAATGTTGCTATACACGGTGGCAAATGTGATCTTGATATCTTCCGAGATGGATTATACACTTTTTTTTATGAAAATCAAAATATGGTGATTTATTCTCTGATAATGAACACACACACACACACACACACACACACACACACTCACACACACACACACACACATGCTCCAGTTTGTACAAATAGGTAATTTTGTTTAGGTAACTTCACACTCA
>JAYMFT010129917.1:0-13057 GCA_038088735.1 Panulirus argus | reverse complement strand
CCATTTGTGCACATATAACTAGAAAGGCGTTCTGCGGAACTGTTGTGTCGCCTGCAGTGCAACATATGTTCTGCAAATGAAATAAGTATGGCCGGAAACAGCGTCTGCATAATGTATCTATAAAAACACAAAACTGATCAAGTTCCTTCGCTAAAAGTGGATTTTCCTTTTGTTATAAACCGAGTTAAGCTCCTGGTTAAACCTATTTATAAGGAACACCACTAACGAAAGACCGAAGTTAAGAGTTATGAGTCTTATGTCATTCAGTTCTTAGATGCTGGAAAATAAGCAAATAGAGTTTCATGCGCATCTGACTTAAAATTTTCAAGTTATGACGATAGTTCAGTTGCAGGCAACATTGTGACTCCCGACGATGGACGGATGAACGATGAGAGACACAGTGATCCTTATAGTATATTCTATGTTACCAGGACACACGTAACAGTACTGAGGGGCAGCATATTTCTGCCGTCCATACCCGCGGATGCGAAACATGACCTTGAGAACAGCTGTCCCTAGACTTCAGGCTACTGAAGTGAGCTATCTGAGGGGCGCTGCGGATGAGATGGAGTAAAACATACCGTACAGGAGGAGGTGTGGCATGGCGGTAGAAGACGAAGATATGACTGACGTAAACCTGAAGTGTTTACATAGGAGATATATCTTTTGTACCGAACGTTTCTAAGGTTAAGCCGTCAGCTGAGAGGCTAACATCCTCAAATCACACAGAAAATGTTATCTGGGTTTATGAAGGCTCTGAATACTAGGCTGCCAGCTCTTTACGGTGTGTCTCCGGCAAGCGCTTGGCAAACATGGTCTCTGGCTCCTACATTAGCTGATGGGGTGATCATTGTCACTTATGTATTCATATCACAACGATTGTTTCAGATGTATTCAAACTTTTTATTCAAACATATATCTATACATTTATCACCAAGAAAAAAAATAACTTGTGAGCAACTCCATATACGTTCCCACCTACTATAGAATATTGAGATGAGAATCACCAGCCATCAGCTTTACATGAATATTGACATCAAACATCACCTTCACCCCGTATAGGATCTGTAATGGTGACCCTGGTGACCCCGACAAGACCGCAGGACTTCACCTGTAGACTTTGCCGTCGAAGGATTTGTAGTGGGTGCCAGCCCAGGTGAAGCAGGATCCTGGTAACTTCTTGATTCTTTGGGTGGTGGTGATGCGGCTGGAGTCGAGCTCTTCACCCAGCTGATCAAAAAATGGTGGGTAGGTTCCCCGCGTTGGCCCGACGGGCTCTGGTGTCACTGCCAAGAAACCTGCTGAAATATTTGAAACTTTCAATTAGGGCTTGACTCTTCACGCTCATGTTTACCTCTACCATACCTTTCATGAAAAGACAAATCTCCTGTATCAAGACAAAGCTCCTACATGAAGAAAACACTCCTGTATTAAGACAAAACTTTTGTATAAAAAAAAACTCGTGTATCAAGGCAAAACTCCTGTATCATGAAACAACTTCTGTATCAAGACAAAACTCCTGTATGGAGACAGAACTCCTGTCTCGAAACAAAACTGTTAAGACAGATCCCCTGTATCAAGACAAGGCTCCTGCATTAACATAGGATGTATAGAATTATTTAGAATTTTTAGCATGTTATTGTTTGTTGCCTTTATGATTGTATTTTGCTTACATATTAATGGTACAATGTGGAACTGTATAACATTCTTTACTTTCTACTTTAATAATAATTGTGTACATTACTGCATGTAGGCAAGTTTCTAACAAGGCTGTACAATATCTTTAGCCTAGTGAGGATGGAACAATACTAGCTCTTCAACTTAACAAATGCAAGGTAATTAGAATGGAACAAAGTAAAGGAAATCATTTCTATAGCTATCATCCTGCAAGAGACAAAGTTAAAGATTCGGCCTGGGAGAGAGATCTATGGGTTGATGCACTGCTCTGTCTGTCCTGGGTACTGGCATGGAGACTAATAACGTACAAGTTTACTTAAGATTGTTTAAAAATTCATAGGCGAAAAGTTCTGGAAAACAGTTCCATCATTATTGTCTACAGACCAGTCTGGTCTATACACTTCGAGGGGCTAAGTGATCCTGTGGACGTGGACTGAGGCGAGTAATAAGGACTGTGCCAGAAGTAAGACAGCTGAATCAATTGCCATGAGATTACCGACGTTGGGAGGGAGGAGAAGAGTGAGACAAGATAACATACAAGTCTCTGAATACATCTATTGAAGCAGATATAGACCAGGTCTCTAATACCGTTATCATCAGCACTAAGAGAATATGAATTAAGAAACTGATTAAAAAAAACAAGTCTAAATGATATGAAGAAATATTTCAATATTAGCTAAGAACAAGCTGAGAGAGGAAACTGAAGATGCAAATTGTGTAAGTTTATAAGATTGTGTAGAACTTAAGAAATTAAAGAAACGAGATCTGACAAGTGCAGAATTCCCTGCCCATATGTACAAATGTATGATCACATGTACGACTCCCTTACAGTATAGAAACGTTAGACACCATTTGGACGTCTGAACTTACTGTAGTCACAATGGGGTATTGGGGATGGGCTCCAGACGCCGGTGGCGTAGTCGCACATGTATAACGATGCCGGAGGGAACTCGAAGCTTACAGACTCGGGGCACCATAAGGCACACCCAAATTCCATTCCTTCACCCGAGCAGTTGTAGCCGCCGTTGAAGCCCATTTTCTTTGCGTCACAGTTGGAGATGGCTGCGGGGGAGAGCTGGTCTCAGTTTTCTTTCTTTATGAAGTTCTGTGAGTGAAGTTGGTTCCTGCATATAATAACAGGCACACCCTTTGATGATACTCTGATTTACATCTGCTAAGTAATGCAGGACACTGATGCTTAGGATCAAGAGGGGATGGGCTCACTACGAGTGATGGCGTAAGAGTAACGAGGGAACACACACATATAGACACATGACACGAAATATACGAAACGCCAGGACAAGTAAAGACACTGAGAAGGTAGGTGAGGGAACATTGGGAAGAATCAGGTTTTAGGATAAGCGTGAGACCAGAGGGATGCGGTTCGAGAGGCGAGGAATATGGTAAGGAGGGAGTGATGAGGCGGAGGGAAAGAAGTAAGGACGTGGACAGATATGATATAGTACAACAGTACGAGTCTCAGGAGGAAATGTAAGGCGAGAGAAACAAACAAGGTCTGACACCAGACAAAAATGTACAGTGCGGGAGCATATGGGAGAAGACTTACGGTACTGGCACCTGTCGCCACGGTACTCCGGGGTACACTCACACACGTCGGGAGCAATGCACTTGCCCTCGTTCTCGCAGGCGGGGTCACAGACGGCTGTAGGAAGACAACTGGGTTAATGCGTACCATTTCTTATTTGTCGTAAGATGAGGGAGCTTTGCACTCATGAGGCCCCACTCTTAGTCCTGTAATCTAATCATACAGGTTTTTCATTTTCCAGAGGTAATCTTACATACTTCCCCTTCGCCTTGTTGGTTTCAGAATCCACAACTCTGTTGCCAAGGAGCTGGTTATTCACGTACCTCCGTACACATACCTTGGCTAATTCCAGCTGTGTCTTCTTACTCTGGTGTTGCATGTTAACGTCTTCATGGCCTCGTAAGAACCTATGCACATCTAATCATCATGTCCTTATCTTTCCTTTTTCCAAAGTGGGGAGAATTAGGGCTTTCTTCTTTTCTTTAAAACTTATTGCATTTAGGTCTGGTGCCATTGTTGATACATTCTTCTGATCTCTATTCAACCCTTCCATATGGTCCCTCAAGTATTGAGGCCTAATCTGTTGTGGCATATTCCAGCATAAGGCAAATGTATGTCGTGTATATCTTCCTAAACGTCCCACTCTCTATGTACTTGCAAATAGTCTTTATACTGACCAAGATAAATTTTGCTTTCCTCAAGATTCTTTTCACGTTATGTCTTGGATAACAAGATCGACATGATGACAGCTCCAATCCCCTTTTCAACAGTCCCATTCCTGTAATCTGTTTCCACTAATGCAGTAGTCACAAACATGTCTACTTAAACCCTGTCCCATCTTTACGACTTTACATTTTATGTGGTTAGATATAAGTTGCCATTTGACTAACCCTTATCCTAACTTCTCTAATTCTTTGTACAAAATGTTATAATCCGTCTAACTTCGCACTTCCTACATAATTTTTGAGTAATCAACATAGCCGGCATAAATCCGCCTCTTTAGGCAAATCCTTCACGTAGATCAGAAGCAGTGATGGTCACAGCAGTGTAGCCTGAGGGACTCCACTTGCCACCCTCGCCCAGCTTGAGAAGGTTACCCCTGACGCGTGTTCTATGGTCCACATCAACTAAGTAGTTGTCACTATATATGGGTAGCCCTCCTCTGAATATACCGTTTTGCACATCCCCTTCAGCACGTTGCTTATTCTCTCACAGAAATCCAGAAGCTTCGTAGCGCAACACCTGTTCCCTCTAATCCATATTGTCTCCCACTTCAGTAGGCTACACCTGGTAAGAACTTATTCATCTGCCAACAGATCACTTTCTCTATTATCTTGCGAATCGTGTGTCCTGGTGATCCAGGAACATACTTCAGAAATACTTTTCTCATATCTTCCTTTTGATTATTTGTACTGCAGTGGTTTTCCTGCATTGTGTTGGAACGTTGCCCTCACCGAAACAGTCCATAAGCAACATTACCAGCGGTTTAACAATGGTCTTCGTGAGCAGTGTTTAGTACACATGGTGAGATACCACCTGTTCTACGAGGTTTATGGTGATCTGACTCCATGATCCTCCTCAATTTCACTGCAAATTTTTCAGTAATCTCTAAGATCGAGATCACGTCCCTCTTCCTGGTAGGTTACCTGCAAGTCTTCCAGGAGCGTAATGTAAATACGCTTTGAAATTCTATTCGGTCCGAAAAAAAAAAAACAGTTATATATCAAATTTTCAGCTTTTGATGAATAAAATCCTTTATTTCAAAGGCTAACGACTGATATCTTAGATGTGGCATCTCTTTCAACATACCGCAACCTGTACCAAGACCCCTGACAAACTGCCCTTGTTATCATTTACTTAGTCAGTGGCTGCCAGGGTTCCCTGCCTACGGTATACCCATGACTATAGCAGCTGTCTAGGTACACTCATGACTACAGTTGTTGTTTGGGTAAGCTCATGACTATAGTCGTTTCTGGGTGTACTCATGACTACATTCTTTGTCTAGGTATACTCATACATACAGTTGTTGTCTGGGCATTGTCATGAATAGAGTCATTGTTTGGGTGTGCTTATGACTACAGTTGTTGTCTGAGGATAGTCATGACTACAGTCGTTGTCTGGGTACCCCATGATTACGGTTGTCTGGGTATAGTCATCAAAACAATGGCTTAAATCTAGCTAAAACTGGTCAATTTGCTGTTATGTATAGGTTCTGTATAGACGTAGATTCACAGTCGCGGATCATGTAAACCTTGTTGAAATGACTGACCATCCAAACTGCCTGATGAAATGATAGGCAACAAGCAACCCAACTCTGTCATAAATTACGTGACGGGCGCAGTGGTTCACTGTGCCGTATGCTCAAACTGGCGATTGATATTAACAAAATGACTCGCCAATCTGACGCATCGTTCCGTTATCAGTTTCAGAGAAAGAGAAACTGATACGGTTATTCTAATTTTGAAGGACTCCACACTACCAAGGCTATCGGGAAGGTTCCACCTGTTACCATCGGTTAGCTACCGGTTCACTGTTAACTGTTACTTCTTGGGATCTGTTATCACTCACCAGCAGGGCTGGCAATCTTCCTGCTCTCTCTCTCTCTCTCTCTCTCTCTCTCTCTCTTTCCAGTGAATCCTTTTGGGAAACCCACGTCGTTTGACATCCTAGTCTAGCTTGCTGTTACCCCCTCCATCCTTGAATTAAGTTTGGGAGAAGGTTGACCCCATGAGTGCATGACTCCCTAACCAGAAAGACACAATTACGTAACAACAAATAGGTCATCACGTCATCTCCCTCACCCTTGACGTACATACCCCTCACAGTACCGTACTCACGTTCACAGTCTGGCGTCGTCCCAGCCCAGTTGGACTGCTCGATGACCCACTCGCCGTCATCACACACGAAGGTGAGGCGGGTGGTGCCCTCCTCGAATTGGTAGCCTTCATGACAGCGCGCGACGCAATCGCTGACGGAGGAGCCACTTGTCAGTCACACACAAACGGCACATCAACTTCTTCCACATCATAATGTGGAGAGAGCTTTCTCTAACCAAACAACATCTTTGTGAAATTAGGTAACCATACTGAGATCTATTTCAATACTCGCTACGTGTGGCAATTCGAAAGAAGCAGACAGTTTCTGATCACAGGGGAATGAATCAGACCTGCGCATGTACATCTGTCTTACCTTTATACTCATTGGGAATAAGCAAAACTGGTCTCGTTCAGTCAAAATCTCAATCGTACAGGATGGGAAACTTTTAGTGTTGCTCTGATCTGACTTGATAATACTGGTCTCTGGTCAAACTAATTAGCCAACCAGGCTGACAGTATATTCCTTTTCGGACTGGTTGTTTTAAGGCTTGAACGTGACAGGGCTCAAGTCTATAATCTTAATCTCACTAAAAAATAAATATTGACATTTTAAGTCTCTCCGAACAAGAACTGAGATTCTGAGGCAGAATGATGGGATAGGGGCTGTTGTGATGAAGGGTCATGACTACTCACTTCCTGCTGCAGAATATCCTGGAGTTCATGGGGGTCGGTGGCTTGTTGAAGCACTCCTTTGGGGTAGAAACCTTAGGCACCTCACACGCATTACCCTCCCAGCTGTCTGAACACTGGCAGAGGTCTGGCGCCAGGCAGATGCCGTTGTTCTGGCACGGCGGGTTGCAGATGGCTGAGGGAAGAGAGGATGAGATCAGTCTGTTGGAGGCAGACGCATCCTTGGCTGAGGGAGGAACTGGCTAAAAACAAAGTTTGCGCTCGACATAAGAATGAGGGCGGAGGGCGCATTAACTCTGGGGAGAGTGACAGCCGGGGGCACAAGATGTATTAGCTGCATCTTCAGGATATTCTCGCTAGATGCAAATGGTTCCAAGGCTGTCAACAAAGCTTTGTAATCAAAGTATTTTAGCTGCAGGCGTAGGTATATGTTAACCCGAGCAGACGATGCACTAGCTGTAGGCAGAGAGGTAAAAGAGCGGAGAGCAATTGTGTCAGCTGCTGGCAGAGCGATAAATAAACTTGGAAACAGAGTGACTGAGCTGCAGGTAGTGTCGAATATCCTCGGGGGCTGAGAGGGAGGACCAGTTTCAGCGGAAGGGATGTTCACTCAGAGTGAAGATGTTACTTGCAGCAGGGGGTGTGGCTACTGCTGGGATGAGGAAGCAACTGTTGGTGACTGGTATGTGTGGGAGAGAAGGAGGCTGCTACCGGGGAGCGGTGGCTGTTGACTGTGGAAGAGGAGGACCAAGAACAACTCTTTTCTCTGAAGGAGATGGATGTCATCCGGGGTAAAAGGGGTGTCTATTTGTTGTAGTTTGGGATGCTGCACCCTTACTGAGGGAGAACAGTTGCTGTCAGTCGTAAGGGAGGAAGAAGATATTGCTGGAGGAGCTGAAGACAAACATTATATCTAACCACGACACTTTCATTCCCAGCTCTGCCCCTGTATACCAGTCCCTCTTGATTGCGTGTCTAATCCTATATCCACCGTGTATGCCGTAAATACGTGTCTCATAGTATATCCCAGTAACATGTCCTCAGCATCATCTCTCTCTATCCCACAGCTGTGCAATTATATGCATGTGTAACCAATTCTATGACCTGCGTATCTTTCCATGTATCCATCTCAAACCCTCATCTGCGTCCCTGTGTATGGGTACCCAACCTGTGGTGTCGCCACGTCCTCCCTCTGTGCCCAGCCCACGCCCCCTCTGAACACCCGGTCCAAGGGCCCTCCCCTTACGCTCACCCTTTGCCCTTAACTCTGTGCCTCTCTACAACCCCTCCCCCCCCCCTGCCTGCGGCTCCATGTATCAGCCAGCGCCCCTCTCCAAGGGCCACGCAGGCAGTGAGATTGTTTGTGGTCGTAGACCTACCCTGCATACCCGAGGGAAGTGTTCTGGGTTTTACCATTGATGATTGTGAATCAACGATGACGGCCCTTAATGACCCTGGGAGTCGATGGGCCTTTAGTTCAAATAACCAACCAAATGTACGTTCCCTGCGTACCCTTACTGTATTACTACAGTCTCTACCATCCATACATCCCTTACTACAGCAACTGTGTCCTCTTCATGTTCATCCTACTACGCCGTAGCCTGGCCAACTCCTACGCCCCGATTAGGATAATGATGTCATATCCGCCCTACGTAAGGCCCCATCTGTGTACCTCCCCATATGCTATTCATACACCCACTCCTGTGTCTACCCCAGCATACTGTATCCACGCTGTGCTCTTGTCTCTCCTCCACCTACGGTCACTCATGAATCGAACCTTTGCCCTCGCTCTGGTGGCCATGACTGCACTTGAGATCCACCTTCACATTCTCTCATATCCAGACGAATCCCCCAACACAGTATGACTCTACTCACGTTCACAGTCGGGGAGAGCTTCAAAGCTGCTGCCGCTAACCACCCACTGGCCGTCGGCACACTCCAGGAACAACCGCCGGTCCAGACTGGGGAACTGGTACCGGGAGCTGCAGATGGCCCGGCAGCCGGCGTACGACGAGCAGTTGATGCGACCGTTCGCCGGTGGAGAGGGCTTCGAGTTGCAACCTGAGGAGTCGGGTCATGGCCAGGGTGAGGAGGTTATCATAATGACCCAGAAGTTGAGTTGAGCAAATAAGAGCATGTAATTTGACGGGGGTCGCCATTGTGTTGCTAAGAAGAGTGAGGAAGGTAATGGTACAGTGAGTACTGGAGGTGTGTAGAGAGTAATAACGGCCACTGTCTGAGGTACAAGGGAACAGTGATCATGAGCTATTGTGTAAACTTTAAAGCACTGCAGAGTAGGTATTGGTGGTTGCATCATCGTGTCACTGAACACAAGAGGACAGTGATATGGTGATATTGTCCTACTGATGAAGCAGAGACGAAGGTAACGTTACTGTTCCGTTACTCAGTCATGAGGGCAGAGTTGTTATCATTTCGTTTCATTACTGCAATGGGGTGTTACCGGACTCAGCCTGTAATGTGCTTACATCACGAGTGAAAGGTCACCATCAGCGAGGTTGTGTCAGGCGTACAATCTCGCTGAAGGACTAACTCCAAAGGAGTCCATTATTTCCCTGCTAATGACTGTAGCGCAGCCTTGAAGCTGCAATAGCCCCATGAAAGGAATCCCAGGGCTATATGATGATGATGATTCCAACAGTGCTGGCGGCAGTGATATTGTGATATCTTAACAGTGAAGTGAACGGAAACAACAGTGTTTTCTTATTTCAAAGGAGAAAAATCCTTAAGGATAACATCCTTCCGGTGCCTGACAACAGAGAAGAAGGTGCTGGTCATCATTTGACAGTTCTACTCACACGGCTGAGCCGCCTTATCCTTGTAACACCGAAAGAATTGTGTGATGTTATCGTCATCCTGTTGCCCGACGGATTGGGGAGCGATCATAACGAACAGGGAGGGAAATATGGCCATCACCTTCACTCTGATCCAAAAGAAAAGGGACAGTGTTATCAACCCACCTCCCCATCCCACCCCCATCCGACCCCACCTTGCAGGCAGAGGCCATTGATGGTATTTTCTAACTGTCGTACAAGAGGACGAATGATCTTATCACCTCTAGATGGTTGGGGAGGGACGTGATGTTATCACATTAATGAAAAGCAGGGAGGAAAGTGGGGATATCATGATAAAGATGAATATTAAGAAATGTGTCATCGTCACACGCGGCCCAGGGAGTCACCCATCATCGCTGACCCAACGCGATACGAGCCACTGTGACTGTATCGGTTCTACGGACCAATAACAAACACAACAGTTCATTTGTGACTGTTTAAAGTGATGGCTATCCACAGGAACTTAACAAGTAGCCTACGCTAGTGTGACAGAACAATCATGACAATCATACTACGACATAACCAGTATGAGTATGACTCACCTGCGTTACCCAGTATAACTGTCTCACTAGGACCCAGTCACTCTCACACTGACTGAACATTTCTCAACTGCCTGTGATCAAGTCACACTGACTCTGCCCGTATCATGAACTACTAGGACTAAATAATGCACCCCGGATCTGGCTTAGCCACTCTGAATAAGATCTAATGGCTGACCCGCGACCCCTGATCACTGTGGCTAAAGTTCCATGAGTGAACCACTCCGGTTGAAACACTAGAGCTGTAATAGAATTATTCAACTGCCGTTTGACAACCAAAAAGATCAACCCTCTCTGCATGACCCTCTGTGACTGACCCACCATGATCGTTTCCATACCACCATGATGGTCTCCATATTACAGACCCACCATGACATAAGTGTCACCTTGCGTTCCGGTATCGAACTCTTCCACTCCCGAATATTGTAAACACCGCCACCAAAAGCCGGGAGCACCAAAGCCTCTGTTGTTCCCATTGGCTTACGAAAACTCCCGATAGCATACGCACGAAGGACAATCTATGTAAGAAATATTATTCTCCCACGTTGGTGTAATACACAGAGTGAAAGCATTATCTGGTATTCATTTTAGTTTACCAGCTGAACGCAAGATGGCAGGACAAACAATGATCAGCCGTTGTTTGTCGTCTGGTTGACTGACGTTGCCTTTGATAGTTCCAGCAAGGAACATGGCTCCACAGATTTGGGGGAACTTCTGTGTCTGCATAGAAAATAAGATTACGTACAATATCCAAAGGTTCCAAAAGAGAAAGGAATATTTTTACAATAATTTATGTTATCCCAGTAAATGTTTGTTGGTTAATGCAGTCAGACTTTAGTGTAAAAAAAAAAAGATTATTGTTTTTTCTCTTATACATCCTACCCATCATGCAACCTGAAACTGATGACCGACTTATTTCATTTGACAAAGAAATCTGTACATAAATAAAAAGTTTAACCTAGATTGAATCTATTTGTGTTAATGGGTAACTAAAGTCATATCAAACAAATTCTAACATTTGCTACTCAAAAGAGGTTTATAGTATTTACAATGATTATGAAATCTTAGGCTTATTTCTAAACAGTGATCAGAATTAATCAATTTTCTAATGAAGCGACTTTTCTTTATGTTGTGTCACTAGAAAATACTTCGGTTTGTCCTGACTATCGAGTATACGTTTTCCTTTGCAAGTGACCAGCTCAGCATGAGATGGCGTGAGTGCAGAGCCGTTGCCAGATCTTCAGAAATAATGGTGATTTAAAGGAATCATATTTCCCAAATAACGTTCCTTGGAACGCAGGGACACACCTAGCTCATAATTCATAGCATTTCTACCCTAGTTCTGCTTAGAGTAGTGCTTGCTTTCCTGCACTTTGGAAGCAAAATTGTACACGGGAATACATTAAGGTATATTTTCCGTGATGTGGAATCAGTTTCTTTGCCATTTATGATACAGTGATAGTCTTTGGGGATCATCTGTGCCAAATATCAAACTATGTTTGCCTTGGCAATGATATTAAGAGAGTATGAGGCTTTGAAGGGTCATTGTTTTTTTCAAAGAATTAAGATACTACTAACGATGCTGAAAAGCGAATCTCGAGTAAACAGGTTAGAAAATGGGAGATATTTCCTATGATGTTGGGTAACAAATAATGATTTTACATCCACCTATGTCTCGGGAAGATAACAAGTTTGAATAATATTTTGTCAATATAGTGATGATGTTTCTTGGTAGATAAAGTGATAAAGATAATTACCTTAAAGAATCTAAGGCTTTTTCCTGATTATTTCTTCGATTAATGATGTTTTTAGTTCAGAATGATTTGTAGGAAGATGTTTAGAACACATGTATTTATCTGTTTAAGGTGATATCAAGCAATGATTATGATACTTTTTTAATGTTCCTCCATTAACATTACCTGAACATAAAAAGTTAATCAATAAGCTTTGAATTCGTTCACAAGATGTTTATATACACATATAGATTCACCATGATAACCCAATGTCGTTGCGTAGGGCAAGGGAAATAACGCAGGTTATATATCTTTATGACGGATCACTCGTAACTGCCCCACGCTCTTCCTATATTCTCTTAGCCACACTCAATCACCCATCAGGGCCTTAGCCACACTCAAGTCACCCGTCAGGACTGAACCACCATGACAGCCAGTGTGACGACCACCTACAACGACCTTCACTAAAAGCCCATCATAAACAAATCACCTTACGTACATCTGAGCCACAATGATTCTCCGATGACTGATCCTCTGCGACCCACATGGTCATCTCTACAGCTGGTCGTTGTAACCTCATCAGCGACCAACTCTGATGGTCTCCACAACTGACCGCTGAGACATATAACATGCATGACTGAACCCCACTAGATTCAGGATCAACCCACAGTGACCTGCTAACCCCAATGATTGAACCGTAAGCCATACTGTTACTGAACCAGAGTCAGTTCAGGAGCGACTTACGCACATTGACCTGCTGGTGAAGCCAGAGTGACCACTGGTACCCACCTCTCTTGGTCTCCGGCTGCTTCTTGGAGCCTCCCTTAGGGGCTGGCTCTATGGACAGCTCCAGCTCCTCTTCGTCCACAAACTCCTCCTCATCCTCCTCCTCTTCCTCCTCCTCCAGACCTCCGCTGAACACCTTGTTGCGATCTTCTGCTGACGTCACACGCAGGGGGGGCCTGAATGGGTATTAGATACGGTCATGTGCAGCAGACACAGATAGTGGTGGGTCATGTGCAGCAAATACAGATAGTAATGGGTCATGTGCAACAGATATAGGCAGGGGAGTTGAGGGCAAAAGACATAGGAAGTGATGGGAGGTCGTGTGCAGCAAACACAGCAGGAGGAGAAAGTGAGAGTAGACGTTGGAGAACAGAGCAGTAAGAAAAAGAGGGAGAGGGGGGGAGAGGGGTGGCTCGGC
>JAYMFT010129906.1:0-13058 GCA_038088735.1 Panulirus argus | reverse complement strand
TATATATATATATATATATATATATATATATATATATATATATATATATATATATATACACACACACATACCGGATTCCGCTTGTTCGATGTCACAACGCGAGTGAAAAGTCACCTTTGGCAAGGCCTGTACCACCCGGTGTACAGTCTCAGCTAAGAACTTCTCACTCCGATAGTCCATCACTTCCCTACTACTGAAAGTAGCGCAGCTTTAGGGCTCCTGGAGTAACTCCAATACCCTTTATATATACGTACATAGAGAGGTACCCTGACGGATAGATAAACAGACAAACGCATATACGTATTTCATTCAAGTCCGCTTCATTCTTACGGTTCTTCACTTCTCTCCACCCATTTTCTATATACGTCACGGCTCCTCCTACTTCAGGAGGAGGACTGGCAGCTCATTCCTATGGAAGGGTACCACGCCCTTCCTCGCCAGCACCATGCCCTCCAAACCTGGCCACCACGCCCTCCCTCACCACCACCAGAACTCTGGCCATCAAACCCTGAACGGCAGATGGCATTGTTCAGTGGTTCCAAGCACTCGTCTAACCATTTTCCCCTCAGCACCTTCCATACTGCCATCACAGGCTTCCCGCTCAGCAACAGAATACTTTTCCCGAAAGCATATTCACCCTCGCAGGGAGCAACTGTCATCCAGCTGAGGAAATGGATGAATCAATGGCAACTGTGGATGATGAAAGGTACTTTTCGTGCGGTCTGGCAACCTCCTGGCCGTGTTTACGGATGACGTGCGGACGAAGAGACGCGAGCGTCTTTTTCCTAGTATCGACGAGCGAAGACGCCTTCTCCATATCAAGAGAGACAACGTTTCGCCTCTGCATTGCAACACCTTCAGGTGAATGTTGATGTCTGATGCCTGGAACAGAAGCGAAACGACGCGCGTAATACTTTACCCAATCTTCGAGATCTAGGCAGGCGCTAGGCATCTTCGCTCATCCTCCCGAAATATGGACTCCCTAGGTGTAGCGGTTAGCGTTCCTGACACTGACGCACTCACGGGCCGCCCAGGGTCGAGCGCATAGGTTCGAATCCTGGTTTATGGCACGCGTTCCACACTCAACCCAGCTGTTCATCCACCCCTAGGGGGGTTGGTGGATAAAATGGGTTCTTGGCTTAGGCTAGGGTATATATATATATATATATATATATATATATGCAGGTGGTGGTGAGAGATGACGGCTGGAGTGACCGTGGTCCCAGGTGGAGGAAGGGTTATGGTGGGGCTACCGCAGGTGGAGGTGGTGGAGGGGTGGAAAGGCTACCGCAGGTGGTGGAGGTGGGTGGGGGGCAAGACTGGGTGTACGTACGTGTTTGGTGCCCCAGATCACGGACCGCCTGATGACGCATTCCCGGTGTCTTCATATCCCTCACTTTCCACTGCCCCCTCCTTCGGGTGGTAGTAGTCCAGCGTGGCCCAGCGCCCCTTCTGCCCTCCTCCGAAGAGGTCCTCGCCTCCTCTCCTGCTCCTCTCACCTCAAAGTCTTCAGAAAGTTCCCTTCCTCACGTCTCCGAAGACTTAGAGGGAAGAAAGAATTGGATCATCGATTCCCTAACTTTTCTGACGGCTCTTGGCAAGCGTCGTGTTACGCATCAGGCAGGCCGGCTCGAGTGACGACGTCAGATGTGACGGTAACGCAACATAAGTGTTACATCTGTCGTCACACTCTAGTCAGTCTGTGTATTTCAAACAGACGTGTCACGCGTCCCATACAGACGCTTCAGTCTGTCACACACACACACACACACACACACACACACACACACCACCTACGAACCTTCCATTACAGTGGCACAGCGAGTGTTTAAGGTGGGGACAGCAACTACCAAAAGGCACGAAAGGAATAAGCCATAGACTGACGTACTGTACTGCTGCACAGACCTACGAAGGCCACAGACACCAACCCGTCGTATGCAGTGCCAAAGACACCGTCCGTGCCACTGCGTACACAGAGGCAGCAATTCTTTCCTAGAAATCCCCCACGACACGACACACCTGACCGTCCTCTCCGTCCACCCACCAGGTGTCCAGAACTCCGGCCAGGCAATGGTTCACCACTCACCACATAAATCTAAAACAAGTTCTCTCAGAGTGTTCAAAAATAAATAAATAATCGTCTCTTATGACCGTGTGTACTGAAACGATTATGAACGACTGAAGAAGAACAATCCCAAGGCAACATTTAAAATCTGTGCTCCAGAAACATTAAAAAGATTAAGCAATATCACACACACTCCGATCAAGACCTATACACACATGTCAGACCACAGTTGAAGACCATACGTATTATGACAGAATCAAAGGTTATATATATATATATATATATATATATATATATATATATATATATATATATATATATCAACAGGACGAAGGCCCGGTGTGGTGACCTATTGACATAAATAAGCAAGGACCCGTTCCCAGTGTAAATAACACTCCCACAGCTCGAATGTCAGAGAGAGAGAGAGAGAGAGAGAGAATGTGTGTACCTCCGACCAAGGTTTAGCCAGGAGGGCGGGGTCCCTCCTCGGCACCTCCTTCATGCATAAAACGACTCGCCTCATCCGCCAGCCACACGCCTGCGTGGCATAACCACCGATTCTCGCTTCATCTGGGACTGTTTACATCCCCACCACACGTCACGTTTTTTCTTTTGAATGTCAGGGACTGTAGCTGTGTCCACGCAACGAGTCTTATTTCTCCTGGCTGTCCAACTTGAACAGTCGTTCTACCTGCCCTCGGCTGGGATTTCGTATATTTTTTTGTCTCATTTACTTACGGGGGCGTTCTGGATGACCTACCAGATTTGTATCTGCAAGTCGGGTGGGCGCCCCTAAAGCATTACAAGCCACCCTGTGAAGGGCGCCCAGGCCCCGTCAGGGTAAAGGAAAGGGGAGGGGCAGTCGACATCCACAACATTCCTACATCCACTCATAATCGGACCACCTGGCTGACCCAGGGTGGCCCAGCAAGCGGTCCACATCCGCGCCAGGACGCCATCTGGACTCGAACACGGCACACGACGTGTGGTTGACAGGAATTTACCACACTTTAAAAGACCACAATCCCACTTCAACGTCTACACTCAAACTACCACACTACCATCGTTCGCCCCATTTCCGATGGGGGAAAGATCCTCGCCCCACGAGCCAAAGACGGAGCGACTCCCCTGGCCACAATATTCTCGTAACAATCCAGATTTTATATGAATTATAATGCACATTTATCTTGCAGTAACCCCAACTCTCACACGCCGTATTGGCAGACACGCTCATATGGACCAGGAGATAGTGATACCAAATTCTTATCTTTGAAGCAAGGATATTACTAATTTTCTTATTTTTCCATGAAGACGAACCTCAAGCCGACCCTCTGAGGTCCGCACTAAATTGGAGCGATGTGACATACGGGGGGCGACGTGCTGTCACTGGACCGAACCAGGGTATATGAAGCCGTTGAGAGGAAAGCAAACGGCTATGCAGTTAAGTATGGACTACTCAACGTGTACAAAACCCTGACAGCAACACTTGTCTTAAACACCACCACCCCCCGTATATCACAATCTATTCTTTCTGAAAAGACAAGACGTAGCGTCAACATTACACCTCCATCGAGGCTGTGAATGTGTCCCTTGGGTAATGACAAGCAAGGAACCCCCAAGACGGGTCTGGTAATGCGCCATCAGTCCTGCCTTCCCTTAAGTAATATTGACACGCAGAACCTTGACTTTAGTATGGTGGTCACACACCCAGGTACTGTGGTGTGGGAGGGGTAGGTACACTACTCGTACCCTCCCAGGTGATGTAAGTGTGGATGTGTGACAAGTGTGGGGGCGGTACACATGCCAGAGAATGCATCCAACCTTTCCTTGCCACAACTCCGCTAGCTCCAGCATCCAAAGGGTCGACAAGCAGCCAAGCGACCCCGAGCATCCATCGCCTTCATCCATCGACACCTCCAGCAGGATGATATCAGTTCTCCTTCAGTGCGACTGAATTACCTTCAGCGTCCGTCTCGGTTTTCACTGAAGGAGAGAGGCACAGTGTCGCCCGGGAAGAAGGGAGTTGGCGGAGGGGGGGAGGAGGGGGGTGGAGAGAGGGGGTGGGGGCGTATGGGGGGTCGAAGGGGGGTGGGGGGAGAGGAACCGAGTGACCTCGTGCGTCGCAACGTGCACTGGTGGGGGAGGAGGTGGACTGTATGTAGAAGACCATGCAGTGATCATCAACTCTTCTGGGGGGGTGACGTCTTAATGCAAGAACAAGAAGTACAGTTTCAGGAGGTGATGGCGGGGTGCCCTACCAACACACACACACACACGCGAGCGAGAATAGATAAATAGAAGCTTTTGAGAGGGAGAAAAAAGTAATAAAGATGTTTGGCTTCAGTGAACACCTCACTGAGTGGGAATAACAAGTGCTTATAACGAATGCCACAACGTAAACATTATACACCAGAGCACCTGGCGGGACGCTGTCATGGAACACTGGCTGTGGCGGAGAGAGGGTGGTCGGTCGGCCGGGCCTCTAAGAATAACAAGTCCGGCAGGAGCATCCAGGACCCCACAGCAGGTACTCCTCCTCCGCCGCCTCGCCCCTCTCCGCCCTGGCCAGCCAGAGACTCTCACCTGAGGCCCCCAAGATGTGCGTGGTGCCCACCCTTTCCCTCCCTCCTCCCCCACGACCATCTGCCGCGGCTGACTGGAATAAATAATCTATACGCCCGCCAGGTTTTTGTCAGCCAGCGTCAGCCGAGCGGGCTCGGGGGGGGACGGGGACTTCCTTGCATATGCCATCACGGCCGCACAAGCAACGAGGCGCACCAGGATATGGTTCAGTAATGATGATTCTACCACACGTGACCTCCCGTACCACTCGAGCGCCCTCGCGTCACCTCTCCTTAAACGGCGTGGTGACGTCTCCCTGGGCCACTCTGGATACGCCGTAACCCGGCTGTGAGTAACGCCATGGGACAAGGCACCTGACTGGTGGACGTGGGACCAATTGCACAAGCCGCAAAAAGCGAGCAATAATTTTGGATGGATGGATAGATATGTGTGTGTGTGTGTGTATTGAAGGAAGAGTCAATCGACTCAAAACTTGTCGGGGAAAAAGATGGCCTCCTCCAACACGGGCCCACGACCCGACAAGCCCTGGATGGTGGGAAAGCTCGACCACGCCACCATCTTCAGAGGTTTCTGCCCCCCCGGAGTCCGCACACCGGAGCCGTGCCATCTGCAAACAGCAACTGACTCCGAACCTCCCCAAATAATATCCCAACCACAGCGTTGCGGACGTAGTAGACTCCTGGACCCAACGTGTGCTCAGTGAGTATTTCAATATAAAAAGGAGAAAGTCTATGGAGTGGGGCACCGAGCGGTGGGTATTTTTCTGTACAACGGGAGGCGTGAGTGCAAAAGGGCACGGCTTTGAAGGGGTTGGCTGAGGTCTTGCACTGGACAGGAAATCCTGAATGCCATGCGCTCCTGTGAGTCAACCACCGCGGGACACCATTCATCACGCCCACTGCAACACACACACACACACACACACAGATTTATATATGTGGCCCCCATGAATCAAAATTCTCCCTTCTGGACGAGAGACCAAGCCCCACACGGGCTATGCTGAACGCTGACCAACACAGCCGAGTCGACATGGAGACGTCGGGCACCCAGCTCCGTCCACGTACTGGCCTGGAATGTACACACATACCACGGACTTCCTCTCATACAACGTACAACATACATGAGGGTACGGACGGTCCACGCGACACAGAGCCTCTCCTGTAGATACGTGATACAAGACAGAGACGCATTTATGTAATATGTACCATTTGTAATAGTATGTCCTATAGATACATCTGGCCTTCCATTCTCTATAGCAGGTCAAGCTGTCTATGTAAAGCATTTAGTCTCGCCTCGGGCGCCAAGACGTGCGGACACGTCTACGCGCTCAGTCTCTGTGTACTCCAATATACCCTTTGGAGTAAAGAGCCCTTTTCATTAGAACCTACGAGTTAATCACTCAACACAGTGGGCAAACTACAACTCCCCTCCCCCCCCTACTTTATGTGGCACAGAGCGGCACGGGCACTGTCTCTGTCACATTTAGTCATGACACGAACATCATACAGAATCAAACAGATGTGTGTATCACAGTTGGCCCACGAAATGTCAACACCACACATACACCCAGGTCAACACCATATATACACCCACGTCAACACCATACATGCACCTACGTCAACACCACACATGCACCCACGTCAACACCACACATGCACCCAGGTCAACACCACACATGCCCCTACGTCAACATCCACACATACACCCACGTCAACAACACACATACGCCCGTCAGCACCACACATGCACCTACGTCAACACCACACATACACCCAAGTCAACACAACACCACATATACACCCACGTCACCACACACACCCGTCAACACCACACATACACCCATGTCAACACCACACATACACCACGTCAACACCAGACATACACCCACGTCAACACCATACATACACCCTTGTCAACACCACACATGCACCCACGTCAACACCACACATACGCCCACATCAACACCACACATACGCCCACGTCAACACCCCATATACACCCACGTCAAACCAGACACAGGCATTTTTTAGTTGCAAACACTTCCCTCGTCATCTTGATTTGCTTATGCCAACAGCAAACACTCACATTCTCTCTCTCTCTCTCTCTCTCTCTCTCTCTCTCTCTCTCTCTCTCTCTCTCTCCCTCTCTCTCTCTCTCTCTCCATATTGATACGGTAGGGACAGAGAATGTGTGGACCAGTGTTTTTTTTCTGAAGAATTATAGTATAGGAAAGACGAGGCAAGAAAAGGATTTATATATGGCATTTATAGATCTGGAAAAAAAAAGGAAACTCCGATTGGATTGAGCGAGATGCTTTCTAGGAAATTCTACAGATGTACTACGTGGAAACTACTAAATACGGTGAGGAGTTTTTACCACGAGAGTAAGAAATGTGTGCCAGTTAAAAGGGAATAGGGTGAGTGGCTTCTGGTGAAGGTGGGTCTGCGTCAGGTATGTCTTGTGGTATCACGGATATCCAGTCTGTTCATGGACGGGTAGGTGGCGAAAGTTAAATGTTACCGAATGCGCTAATGTGCGAAAATGAAAGAAAATAGAAGAATAATCTTCTGACGTTGTTAGAATTAATAGTGAAAGAGAATGATAAGAAAAGTTTATTAAGAAAGCTAAGCCTTAATACATTATGAACAAGCCCTGCGCCCAACAATTGTTGCCCCTCATTACCCCTGGCAACCCCCAAGCCAACCACCCAAGACCATCCGGAGTCGTGTGGATACGTATACAGCAGCAAGGGAAAATAATCCTTCGATCTCTGGAACCTGAAGGTCTTCACTCGCCCGCTCGGATATAATGTGGAAACACGTACCATTGCGACTGGCGCTTGGCGCATTCTAGCCTGGGAATCCCAGAACGATGTGTAATATCGCTCCGAATTCACTCTTTCCTTTTAGGTTCCGCTATCATCGTTTTATATGCCATTGTCTGGTAAAGACTCGGCCAACTCACGTTCGGTTCTATTTTCACAGACTTTCGAGCTAATTCGCACGTAAAAGAGCATACTTAATGGGGGAGATGACTTTTAGACTTGGTGTAACTCTACCTAGTACTTGAAAAAAAGGGGGATATTCGTCCTACGGTAGAAAGAGAGAGAGAGAGAGAGAGAGAGAGAGAGTTGCCACTGCGTGTCATGTTTTGATTCAGGATGCGCCCCAAGTGTTGTGCAGCCGCTGACAGTGTTAAGTTTTGATCTCGTCATCATCTTCAGTTATCATTCTCAGTTTTTAGCTCGATGTTTAGGACGGTACAATGTTAGCCGTCATATACAACAATCTTCGTGTAATATGTGTTGTTTCTTATGTGCGTTCTTAAGTTAGTTATTGTTATGGCTTTCGGATTAAATGTCTCCGATTAGATAATGGGAGTCGTTGAAATACTCGGTATATACTTCACGGAACTCCCTGTAACTTTTCAAGAATATACCGAATATATATATATACACATTGCTTCTCATTCGTACCTGTTCGCCTTTTTCCGCCTCAACGACGTAGAGTCACGAACCGGCTGTTGAGTCTAAAAAGAGACGTCCTCGTTTAGAACCTTCCACTGTTTATTCTTTTGGGGAGAGAGGGAGAGATGAGTTAGGACCAGAGGTTTTCCAGCAGTCCGCCCCAGCCCCCTCGTGGTCGCCCCTTACGACACGCTTGGAGTTTCGTGGGCAATAGTTTCTGTCTCCCGTCACTTCTATCTGTCTGTCTATCTGTCTGTCACTGTCTGTCTATCTAGATATGCAACTGAATATGCGGTACGTCTTTATCTTTATCTTGGAAAGTTTAGAGCATGCCTTCAAGGAATACGTGAGATGCGCCCGAAGAATGATGATTGACTTTTAAGCGCGATTCTGAGCGTCAGTTTTGCACTGCTAAAGGAGTTGTTGTAGATGTCAGTCAGTAACTAAAAGGTCTCCCGCAGAGACAGAAGCGGTAAAGGATGCCTTTTACCCCTAGACATAAGTAACAGCAGAGATAGAGACATCCTCCCATAGGTACGTTAGCAGCAGCTCTCAATCATGATTTCAAATACGGACTCATTCATTAGAATGGTGTCCTCTACAATGAATAACAATACGAGCGTTTCTCAGAATGCGTTATGAAGTCTGAACGAGACTTCAGAATTCGTCCGGAGAACCCGCATTCCAAGTGCTAACCGGTGAATACTAATGAAGTCGTTAACGATCTGGCAGCCAGACAAGCTCCAGGAATCAAGTTATTTCCTTCCAGGCCGGCTGCCAAGATCACCCTGGAAGTGAGGCCCGGGCTCGCGGTGAGACGAGATAATCTATTGTTGTAAGCAAGCCTTCTGGAAATAGTGGAAGGCCTGGGAAATGTGTGGAAATAGATGCTAATTTGATCAGTGGAAATGTACTTGGTAGCGTACAGGTCGCTCTCTTTCAGGGAAGTGTGCCCTGGAAAAGGTCAGAGAGGTCATGTTGATTTCACATATCCAGAAATTATACTTGAGGTCGTGAAATATGCGTAACTACTAACCAAGAATGATTGGAAAATATAGGAAAAAACTATTGTAACTAAATATTAAAGTTAGCTAGAGCATAAATGAGATTTTCTTTCTTTTTTGAAAAAAATATTGTAGCCATCCCGAAATATCCGAAGGTCTTATTCAGTTTCCTGTTCTGGATTTTGAAGTTATATGCTCTCTGTTTATCCGTAAGTATCTTTGAATCCTTTTGAGAATGGCGTCTGATTCCTAAGCTGCCAGTGAGTGTTCATAGGGCTCTGTTTTGTATGGCTTGTGTCTTTGTTGCATTTGCTTATGAAAGACAGGGCGACCAAGCAGGTGAGGCGTAGCTTAGGATGGATCGGATGGATCGTTTTCGGAAGCTACTGAGGGATTCTTAATCATGTCCAAATCTGGTGCCGGTTTGTGTTCTGAGAGCATTTACTTTGCGTGTTGCTCTGTGTTGATGTTTGTGGTGTAGACCCGGTAGGGAAAAATCTGAAAGTCAAAGGCTCATACAATCGCTAGAAAAGTGACGCATTAACTAATTGAGGATGAACCAGTGGCTATAAATCGACCTTAACTGTAACGATATCGAGTGATATATTTCTCTTTGATAAGACAGCACTATACCGCTTGACTGATAGCACGCACATCATGCTATCTCCCCCGAAGGATAGTGTCAAAGAGGCATTTACCCTCTCGTTTGTCTCGGCCGTCGACCGTGAAAATCAATATCTATATATGGCGTCAGCTGTATTCCTGCTTCCACTGAGATCAATCTCTTAAGCCCAAAGAGACATGAAAGCTACGGTGTATATTTACGGGATAGGGTGGGGGTGTTGGAATAGGGTGGGAGGTGTGGGGCTGGTAGGTCTATCGGTAAATATTTGTATAGAGAGAGAAAAATAGAAATAAAACTCCAACGATATAGCTAAAGAATTCCAAAGGCAGACGGCTCATTCAGTCCACCCATCCCAAGGAAGATTAATGAGAATAAACAAGCATGGTTTGAGGATCATAAAATATAGCCATTCCGGCATTCATGTCGGAATAAAATACTTAATTCTGTTAAATATCCGAAGAGATTGCTGCACATACAGCAAACAGCACACGACTATGGGGGTCAGATAAAAAAAAAAAAAAAAGAGTTGCTTACACGACAAATAACTTGATATTCAAAGCACTAATTATATCTATAAGTAAGTTACTTTTTTGTGAGCGTGGATAAGGACGTACTAAAGCAGCTTATGTTGACATAATTCGACTGAGGAAAACATACAGAGGTGAAGAATGCGTCGGGACAGGTCGGTCTTGGGTAAGGCTTTCAGCGGCTAAAGACTTCCATTTTCTTTAAATGGTCTTTACTGCTTTAAACCATTCTTTGTTTCAGTCCGCTTAGGATACATACCTTTCGGCTGTAACCCATGTCTTACACCAAATGAAAACTTAAAAAAGATTGAATTTGATATGCTTGATATCAATTGCTGTCCTCCTTTGCGCTATCCAGGCTCGTTTTTCCAACCAATGTGAAACAGGATTTGCTGTGCAAGTAGCATTGATCTGGTAATCTGCAGTGTCAGCAGCGGTTATGATTTGACGAGGTGTTATGTTAACTCAGTGGTAGGAATTCTTGTGTCGCCACGAGCGTCTGTCCCACCGTCAAGTAAGCAGAACTTCTTTGAAAGCGTTGCGAACAAAGGCAGAAAATTGAGTAATGATAATCTGGGTGCTATCACTGAGTGGCGTACTCGTGCAGCATCGCCTGTCGAATTCTGGAATTCTTGAAGAAATACGTTTTACGATCGTATCCCTGGAATTCCCTCTTCAGGAGGCTGTCTCATCGGTGTCTTGAGATGAAGGACACCGTAACGTCAGCTGGGTAGGTGAGCTTGACAAATCCCGTCCCACAGTAATATGTACGAGAGTCGTCTCTGGCTGGGGGGGGGGGGGACATACAGCGGGGAATGTGTTGCCACGGTTTAAATTGAACGTTGCTGTTGAAACATGGAGTGAGTGGTATGTGCATGCATGCAGAATGTAGAATGTGTTTACAAGAGAACTGGCTGGTACACGGGCAGGGGTTTACAAATTCTTTGCTTTTAATTTAAGGACTACTGGGGAATTTTGTATGTGTAAGGGAAGCGGACCCCGAAGCAAATAGTCCTTTAGATAATTCAGACTTTTAACTAAGTTATTATTAGACGGGAAAACAACGAATAAAAGCTTGTTTGAAAACATTAGCAAACCGACACTGGGAAATGAATAGAGAAAAGGGAATCAACACTGGACCTTATAACCTTTTCTCACTACTCGACGTCTTACAGTAGAATGTGCCTTTGTGTTCTGAAAGCAAGTGAGGTAGTTTTTACAAAAAGGTATAGCAGCGTTTCTCCGCCTCCGGTACAGGCCTTGTAAATACTGATTCCTGGGATTTTAGTTTTGTTTTTTCTTCCTAGGTTCCGCTTTGATAAGATATTGACTGTCAGCACTTCTCTGCTTGGCTTGTACGTGCGTCACAGTTTCTTCTTCGGTATCTCAACAGCAAAATTGTTTATCACACCTGTGCAATGCAATGTAGTTGCTCTTATTCAGCGTTTGAATGGTCGGTTCTTTGTTTCTCTCTAGACTGGTGAATTAACTCTAAACCCATCATGCACTAATCAAGTGCCAACCCGTAAGTCATCAGTAGAAAATGTCTATGGATTTGCGAAACCCACACTAATTCACAAAAAGATCTACGGACTTAGCAACCCACATTTCATCAACAAAAATATTCTGCGGTTTGTGAAACCCATAATTTTAAACGATTATAATCCACAGATTTAGCAACCCACGTTTCATTAACAAAAGATATGTCTGTGCGGATTTACTGGAAACAAAAATTTGCATCTTGATAACCCTGTGCAATAATGTCATTGCTGTGCACGCATTCACAGCAAAATCTTCCGGGCGTGAAAACTGCCATGACCCACATAATTAACACAAATACCGACTGTTCTCACATACAAACCAGCAATAGAAACCTTGAAGAAATTAGAGCAACCCTGTTCCATCTGACTGATAGATATACATGTGTTACTCCTTCGTCAGGAGACAGAAGGCCCCTCTCTTTGGTAAATCCTCTGGCAACACAGCAAAGGAGTGATTTCACTTCCTGCTTTCTCTTTTTTCACATGTCGTAGATTGCTATGTACCCTTCGCCATCGCTCTCACTGAAATGCATTGCCTGTGTACTTATAGAGACCTTAAAGTTTTTTAAACCAATAGACAACTATGACATACAAAGATAAGGCAGAATAATGGCTATTTTGACTGGTATCCTTCCAGATACAGAATTAATACCAGACGAAATGGAAATCGATGTTACATTTTATTATTTCAACCCAGTCTATGTTTATTAAGGCTGAAACACGAGCGTTTACGGTATCAAATGCGTAAATCAAAATGTCTGAAAAAAAAATCCTTTTGTGTGATTGGATGAAATAAAAAAAAATCCCTCACTCTATGAATGAAAAAATGAAATCCCTCTGTGAATGGAAAGAAAAAATTCCTGAGTGAATGGAAAAAAAAATCGCTCTGTCTGAATGGAATATAAAAGAAAATTGCTCTGTGTGAATATTTAATCCCCATGGGAGAAAAAATAAGGGAATCCAATTCCTTCCCCCTCACCATACCCTCTCAAAAGGGGTATGAGATATTCGGAATCCAAAGGTATTCGGAGGGAGACTGAAGTATCCAGATAGCGATAGAAGTTATCGAATATGAACTATTGGTACATGGGAACCAGTGGCTGGGAAAACAAGGCGTATCCGACTGAGCGACTTCGACATCGTCATATTCCGTCCGGGCCGTCCGGGACCACCACTCTCTCTCTCTCTCTCTCTCTCTCTCTCTCTCTCTCTCTCTCTCTCTCTCTCTCTCTCTCTCTCTCTCTCTC
>JAYMFT010129895.1:0-13058 GCA_038088735.1 Panulirus argus | reverse complement strand
TATATATATATATATATATATATATATATATATATATATATATATATATATATATATATATATATATATCCTTACACTGTGTGTACACAGAACGCCACACAAACCTACTTGAAGGATATTTCTGAGTCTCATATATAAGCATCGCAAACCTTTAAAGAAATTCACTGTATTTTCGAGTATAATCATTTTTCTGTTTGCTTCAATACGTACTGTCCAGCACTATACGATATAAATTATCATGTTTCATAATCACATAAAACACCAGAAGTGAAGGAAGTTATTGAAGAAAAGGCAAACTGAAATCTGCTTAGAAAATATACCAAAAGATTCTCTTGATGCACTTTGAATCACTTCCAAGTCTTACGTAATAAGTCACGCAGTTGATTATGTCATACAGTCGAATGTCAAACTACATTGCGTCATATAGATAATAAATCTGACCTTCAGTCGTTAACCGTTCTCAAAATAAACTCTCCCGAGTAATGAGGAAACATTTAGAGTGCAGACGAATAATTAACCATCATTTTGGATTAGCATGATATAAATGATGTTTTCAATGTTCCGTGACGCATGTAGAATTTGACTAATGTCATATTTTACGATGGTTTCAGAGGTCTTCCGCCCCCACCAGTTAGCTGGGCCTGGGACCTCACCTTACGTTAAGTATACCTTAAGATTAGGTCTTCTATCCCAACTATCTGGGTCTAGGACCTGACCTTATGTATACTTTACGTTGGTTTCGGAGGTCTTTAATCCCAACCAGCTGAGTCTGGGACTTTACCTTACCTTACTTATACCATACAATGGTTTCAGAGGTCTTCTACCCCTACCTTCTCAGAACAGACCACTCTTCCTTGGGACAGGCTGTACCAATGTAAGCTTTACGACACGAAGGAAATGTTTTAGCCTTTAAGAGAGAAGTGAAAACAGGAGCAAACACGTCCAGAAGTTCATAAGCAGCAAAGTCCTAGAAAAAACATGAAGGAATGCCATCTGGTCCGTTCACCTTGGCTGGGTACATAGAGAGAGGAAGTGTTTTTTTACACTGTGCTAAGAAAGAGAGAGGTTACAGGTAGGGGCACGGGGATTAGTGAGAGGTGTGGCAGGGGGCGTGAGGGAATGTTAAGAGTCATCAATGGTGGAGTTATGGGAGAAAAGAGAACCAAAATTTTTGTTTTTATTTTAGAGAGAGTCAGAGTATATTCGATATACGAGAGGTAGTATGACTGAATCTGATGGAGAGATGCATTTGGCTAAAGGCCAGAGGGACGTGTCACTGGGGAGAGGAAAGGCTGTCATATTTCTTTACTTTACGACGAATGGTGTTTGCAGTGAATTTCTGGCGGACATGAAAGCTTGAATGAGAGTTTCGAAAGTACCGGAATTTTTACAGATGCGATAAGTTCGAACGGCCTCAGAGTAAGAGGAGGTGAAACGATGGACTGGAAAAGATCTCTTTAGAATGAAAGAGGATACATATTTCTCCATTCCCGTATTAATATCCCATACGAGACAGAAGCATCGCCCGAATAGAGGCCGTAACCTTAACATGAAATGTCCAAAAAATGATTTTTCCTTAGTCCAGTCATGATGACTTAAATGTCAAGTCTTTTTTTAATGAGGAAAACGCAGGAGGGTAGTGTAGGGGGTGAAAGTGAGTTGTATGAAAGTCGAGCAGGTGTAGGCGTAGTGTGTGGTGGTGGAGCAGAGGGGAGGGGAGGTGTGGGCGTGGAGTGTGTTGGTCGAGCGGGGGAAAGGTAGGTGTTGGCGTGGTGTGTGGTGGTCAAGCGCGCAGGGGGGATAGTATGTGGTGGCAGAAGGGTAGAATATATGGGAAGAACGATGCCAAGGATCTGGTCAAAGTGTACACTAAGTCCCACGTTGAATTCTCGCATTAAATGACGCTGTAGAGGAGAGGGGTGCTTGAAACAATGTCAACATCTACCCCAAGGGCTCGCATCAATCAACTAGTTTCCCGCGCTTTCCTTATGTCTTTGCGGGAACTGCCCTTGTTATTAAGCTGCGATCATCTAATCCATCTCTTACATTCCGTTAATTGCCCTCAAGGCAGATCTAAAGAGGTATTGCACACTCTTTTTTTTCCCTATCTTTCTCTTGCTACAGTCCCTCCACACACACACACAATGTGGTATGTGTGGCTAATGTGGCTGACGAGTTAAAAGTACCAGCTGGGCAGCGGTGTGCCCACTCTGTCCCGGGCAACAATAATCAACACCTCTCGAAGGCCAAACCTGCGCATGTGTGGCGGACATGACGCAACCTTCTCAAACCTTTTGAAATCAATCCATAAGTTTTATCAACCCGAGTTTGTCCTCCATCTAGAAAGAGAAACACATAACTTTTTTTTTTTAAGGGTGAGGGAGAAGATATTAAATAAAATAATGGAGGCACGAAAGCGGTTGTGTGTTCCGGCGAGCAGGTCCGAGGGAGGGAGGTCAGTTGGTACTGGGCCAGTGAGGACGGAGGCTCGGGTGCATCACGGCTCTCTCTCTCTCTCTCTCTCTCCCTTGCAGGCAACCCACCCGTCTTAAGCCATCCCTCCCGACATTACAGTACACTGACGTTGCCTCAGACGCTTGTGCAACATCGATATCTGACTGTCCGTGAGAGGTCGGGAGCAGGACGGTAAGACATGGAATCATTATTCATCCGCATTACCTTCATTATTCATAGTTTACATAGAAAACGTACAAATAGGGATTCCCAGAGTCGATCATGGAATAAAAAAAATGAAATGAAGAGAGTGAGTGAGTTCTTGTGCCTTCGTGATAATAAGACTCATTTAAAACTTGCATTAGTATATGTAAAGTCAATAATAATAATAATAATAATAATAATAATAATAATAATAATAATAATTAAATAAATAATGTTTTTGAGAGAGAGAGAGAGAGAGAGAGAGAGAGAGAGAGAGAGAGAGAGAGAGAGTACTGAAAGCTATAAGTAAACTGCCGTACCCACAGCAGCGGCAGGTAAGTCTGCCTTGTTATTACGATGCTGTGTCAAAGCTTATTGCGTTGACTGGGCTGGCGTTACGGATTGTTGCGATGATGAGTCAAGCCCTTCCTTGCCTTGATGTGTCGAGTCTAATAACGCTAACGCGTTAAGGAACTTTACATTGGTGGTAAGGCTTACTGAGTTGACGCATTAAGGCTTACTGCCCCAATGTTAAGGCTTGTTGCGTTGACGTGTTAAAGGGTAGTTGTATTGATGTGTATCACAACACAGTGTTACTCTGTAATGCAGTCTTCATAACAAGCAATAACGTGATTTTTATGACAAAATTTTTGTCATCTATCCCCACTGCTGGGGCTGGAACCTTACCTTACCTTACGTATACCTTACGATGGTTCCGGAGGTCTTCTACCCCAACAGCTGGGTCTGGGACCTCACCTTACCATACCTATAACATCTGATGATTCCGGAGGTCTTCTAAACCCAGGACCCGGTCTGGAATCAACCTGCCGGTCAACTCTCTTGTCCAGTGAGGCTGTTGGAGGCCGCGGCCCTTGTCCTACACAGCAACTACTCCATCTGGCTCGTCTGCCACACTATGAGGGTCCCTGCCCGACACGTTTTCAAACAAGTCAATTGTGTTTCTTACGTCCGCAAACACTGCTCTGGATATTGTCACTGATTTCTCTTTCTAAAGACCATCATTGGTACTGTGGTGTACCGTCGCAACAAAACAGAAAATCAATGCTATGTGATTTGCTCACAGCAAAACACGTTACAAATTAAGCTCAACTGAAACAGACGTCATATACAGACGCAAAGACAAGGACACGTCTGTTCAGTGTTCTCTTAAGGTATCTGACAATGTCAGGTTCAGCCAAGCGGCTCGGCCGAGCGTGCAGGAAGCGGTCAACTACTACAGCGCCCAAACAGGAAAGCGAGTCGAGCCGAGGCTTAGAACCGATGCTGGGAAATAGTTCCACTGAAATAAACTACTGTTGCAGGGGGAAAAGGTTTAATCAGTGGGGAAAGAATGCGGAAAACTCTCTCACACACACACACACACACACACACAATGTCTCAGGGGAGGAGTAGTGGGGTTGGGGAGTAGTGTGTGTGACGGGCTGAGCAGTAGGGTGCGTAATGTGTGTGTGTGCGATGGGGTGAAGCAGGGCAGTGTGGGTGACGGGTCTTGTGGAAGGTGACGTAACGGCGGGTGAGAATTGCGGACGCTTAAACCATCATAAGGAAAATAAATCCCGTACGTCTGGTGTGAAATATAACAGGTTGTCCGTTTGTTTTTATGATAGGAAAAATAGAGCGGTCGAAGGATCATGGCGAGAGAGGAAAAGATTACATAAATATAATGAACTTTTTCATTTTAGATTATATCTTTATTTCTGAGGATGTGAATTATCACGAAAACGCTCAGATCTTTGTGCTTCATTTTCCTTGTTGCTATCATCGTAATCATACATACACACACACACACACACATATATATATATATATATATATATATATATAGTGACCGACATGGCACGCAGTCAAATTCACATGCATTACATGCTGACTTTTTCCAATTGGTGTTATCATAGGTGACATTTTCAATCTTCGTGAGATTTGTTGGTAAAGATAAGATCTAGTAATGATAGGTTATCAGTCCCTCTGATGCCAGAATGCTCAGCGGCGTGCTGGTAGAGGAAACGTTCCTTCATACACTCTCATGAACTTGCGTCTCCATGACTCACTATCGCCGTGAGAATGTAAAATGTAGTCTCAACCTTAATGATTGAAATCCCACGTTATCAGATTGTTCAGTCTCTGAGGATTGCATGTCTCGTTGCCCCCTGCACCAATCTGACTGTTAATCACTGGATATCAAAAAATATTTGTTCTCGTTCATTAAAATGCTTCGGAGGATTACGCATTTATCAACACAATATGCAAATCTTTCCTGCAATTACTTTCCCCATTACGTTTCCTTGATGTCGTTCTTTGTTAAGAGGTGTCAGTACTCCTCCTCCACTCTCTTTTGTCTCTCCTGAGTATCATGTACCTCTCTGACAGATGAGGTCAGACCAGATCAATTACTTTTACCGTAGAGGTTTTTATTTGATGGTCTGTGACGAGTTACGTGGCTGAATTGGATCCGAGCGTCATAAAGTTATCATACAAGTGTCTGAATGAAAGAATATGATTGCATTCTTTTGCTGCCACTGTTAGAAAAGTTTGGTATTTGCCCAAGGTGATTCAACAGCGTTCAACAATGTTCAAGTTTATGCAAGATCTGGACATTCTAAGAAACTCTAAAGATAATGCAATTTTCCCTCTATTTTTTTTTTCAAGTGTTAGACGGCATAGGCAACTAAATGCCCTGATCAAGGCCAATAATTCTTTCCTTTCTCTCTTGCACATATCCTAACCTCAGCCAGGTAACCAATTTATGGACCCACCCCCTGGGGAGGATGAACAGCTGCATTGACTGTGGACCAACTGACTACCGCAGCCAGAATGTCGAACCTATTTGCGAGCTCGACCCCGGGCGGCCCGTGAATGCATCAGGGTCAGCAACGCTAACTGCCACACCACGAATCATAACACTTCCCGTCGACTTTACAGGGCGAGGAGCCAATATTCTCAACATGGGTTTGAAGAAGACGTGTGAGGTGTGCGGGGCGTCGTCCACGCTCGTCTGCAGCGCCTGCCAAACGTCCCACTACTGCAGCAGCGAACACAGGCGGCGACATTGGGACACCCACAGGATCAACTGTCGACCCATGACCGAGCGGTTGGACCCCATGGCCGGCAGGTGGGTGAGGAGTGATGGTCTGCGTCTCTGAAGAAAATGGGTTTCGAGTCTTCCCTGACATCCACTCTGGCCTGGTACTAATGCATTTCCTCCGGCAGGTTCATGGTGACGTCCAGGGATGTGATGGCTGGAGAATTGCTGCTGACGGAGACTCCCATAGCCCTGGGGCCGGGCGCCGCTTCCCCCCTCATCTGCCTCGGCTGCCACCAGTACATCACAGAAACGGAGTTCCCCCGCTGTCCCTCATGTTGGTGGCCGCTGTGCTCCTCCGCCTGCGCCTCCAGCAGCCTCCACCAGGCAGAGTGTCCTATTCTGGCCGTCGACGCAAAGAGGATTGGGCAACCGAAGGCGCCCGGTACCACACCTCGGTACGACATCATCCTTGTCCTGCGCTGTCTCCTCCTGCGTGCCACCGACCCCTCTGCCTGGCGTCGCCTGCTGGACATGGCCAGCCACTCCCAGCGCCGCGTGCAGGAAGGGGAGCAGCACCACATGGCCACCACACAGTACATCAAGGAAGTCCTGAAAGTGGACTACGATCCTGAGGACATCCATCACGCCCGCGATGTTATCATCACCAACTGCTTCGAGTGGCGGAGCCCCTCTGGGGTGAGCCTCCGTGGTGTATACCCACTGTTGGCCCGCCTGAACCATTCTTGCCGCCCTAACGTCGCTCTCTCCTCCGACTCTGACGGAACCATGTACGTGCGAGCTGCGACAGGCCTGCAAAGTGGCGAACAGGTGCACGTCACGTACACCAACACCACCCAGCCACTATGGGAGCGTCGAGCGTACACCAGACAGATCCACTACTTTACCTGCGACTGCGTGCGCTGTAATGACCCGACAGAGCTCGGTTTGCACTTCTCCTCCCCCAGATGTGAGCACTGCCCCAACCAGTTCTTGGAGGCTACGACCTGGCTGGGGAAGGTGACGTGGGAGTGTCCCTGGTGCGGCTTCCAGAAACTGGAAATGGTCATACGGCTGGAGATCGAGCAATGGCTGGCCCGCTTTGAGAGCGACGACGCCTTCCTGAACACCGGCCCGTACGCTATCAGGAACATCCTGGAGAAGGTGGAGGAGGCCTTCCACCCCCAGCACTACGTGTGGGTGAGAGCGGCGCAGGTGGCTGTCAAAGCCCTGCAGAGGGATCTGAGGAGGGACGCCGCCGTCCTCAGACGAGACCTCTGGACGCGACTACTGAAGATCTATAGTGTCCTGGAACCCGGTCTGTCCAGAAGAAGAGGTAATGTCCAAACACAACTGTCTCCACTTTCCCCTCCCATACTGACTGTTCTGAATATATTACACATGTACTGTCTCCGTCTTCTGTCAATCCGTCCTCATGTCATATATCTCCTCTTCCCGTGGAAATCCTGCCTTGCGCTTACTACCGTCTGTCATCGTGATCAGGTCTCTCCCACCACCGTCTTGCACCCGTCCTGCTCATGTACGGTAACCTCAAGGTGTCATCTGCATGTACTGAAATAGTTTTTGCTCCATTCCACTCTGAACACCCCAGCTGTACCTAACAACGTCTCAGATCACTGTCACATTCATTGTTCGTTAGTGACAACCCACAGTAACATGAAGGTCCGCCTCCATTGAAATCCAGTTCTACCTGTCTTCAGACACTGGAAAAGATCGATCATGGACTCTCACTCAATCTAAAGTTATTCAGTTGGTTGAAATATAGTAAACTACAACAGTTATAAGTAAAACTCAAACCAATCACCGTCAAGATTCTTAAATTCAAAGACTTCAAAAGCGGCCTCTTTGCTGGGAGGGGGGTGGGGAAGCAACAGCATCCAATGCAGAAAACAGTCACTTGGTCCAATAATTGCACTAACACCGCAGGCTTATAAAAAGTTACTTTTCTATCCCTGCATCTGATACACACTCCATACCAGAACTATCACTCGCTTCTTCACATCTTCCACAATATCCTAACATCTGGGCATTTCCATATCACAAAATGACGAAGTGACTTCCCTCTTTCTCCCTCTATAATATTCTCTCACCTAAGAATCTTTTGTAATATATTCAGGCCAAAGGGTCCCTCCTTACGAGAGGCCTCTCTTTGCTCATCTCTCGCATGACCAAACTTATCGGGTTGAGAACATTAACAGTCGCCCCACGTAGATCACTGCTTCATACATCGCATGTAATAATACCATTATATTCCAACCTCTATTTTTACATATATTAATAACAGTACCATCATTATACCCCTGTACACCCAGCTTTTATTGTACACACACGCACACATATAAATTTTTCCTTTGCATATCCGACCGTCTTTCCAGCTTAAGGTATATATGAACATTTTTGCACTCGCCTAATCCCTAGCTGTAATGTATAATGTACCGAAAACATAAGACTACCATCCGCAAACTTTTCCACAGCTTACCTCGATCGCTTCATATGCCCTGGTTCGGCCCATTAACACCACGTCGGCCCCCATATGTCACATCGATACAGTTCTTTCTTTCAGACATACCCCTCCAGAATGTTCAGGCCCCGATACCTCCCCAACGACTCCTTTAACGCCATCTTTCCATCCCCTCTTTGGTCTCTTATTCCTCAATGTTCCCTCTACTTCCGACATAGGGATCCCATTTTAGTCTTTCTTCGCTCGTCCTCTCTATATGCCCGAACCTTCTCAACACATCACTATCCGACTGCACTCACCACCACATCTCCGGCACTGTCATTTGCTTACGGGGTCAATCCGCCTCCCATCACATAACCTCAGGCACTTCATTTCCAGCACATCCACCTTCCTCCATTCCTTCGTGGACAAGCCCAAGGCGAGGAGATTACACTCCTTTTCGTCCACTTTAGATGATACAGACTTCGCCGAGGTTGACTTTCTACTTACAGTGTAGTCCTACATCCCGTTTACTCCTCCCGTAAACAACCGATCTTCTGTTTCCTGTATGACTAGTACGGGTGTCGGCTAACCGATCCTTCTGGTATGGCAGGAGTGACGCTATACGAGGCTGGGTTGGCGCAGGCCGTACTGACGAGACTGGAGAGGGACGCCGGCGTCCTTACAGACCACTTCCTCAAGCTACAGCTGTGGCAGTCGCTGGATCACCTCCAGGAGGCGATGAGGGTCCTGAACTTGGAGCCGGAGCGGTCCAGGGAGCGTCGGTGGTACCAGCGGGCGGCAGAGGCGGCGGCCGAAGTGGCCCGGGAGCTCGGCGTAGCACTCCCGCCCGCCCCGAGTCCCCCACTGGTGGTGGCCAAGGACAAGTTGCTCCAAAAGAGGAATGTGCAGATCGCGAGACCCACGTTAACCCTCAATAACGCCGCTGTGTTTCTTCCCAGTCCACACACACAGTGTTGACCCCGTTGCCTTGTATCAAACACCTCCAGCAAATTCCTCCACTTTACACTGGGATAATGCACAATCCATCCTACTGTCTTAAGCTGCCGATGCTAATAAATAAGCTTCACTGCACCGGTTAACGTAAATATGTATGCATTTTTTTTTTCTGCTTTCCAAATGAAGTTACACAGTTAAGTAAGTTATTCCTAGTCAAAAATCTAATTTTCTCTGATACTATATTAGATGGACTAGCGTTTTCTATGAATTCTTTTCAGGCAGCCTAACAGATTTTACGCACTAATTGGCTTTTATCTGCTTCTTGATACCCTCACTAACACCATGCAATTTTTTCCGTATATATTTTCATTTCATATGCCTAAAAGTAACTGTATGACTTTCTACCTTTTGATAATTTGAGCTTTTCGACTGGATCTGATTTTTAAATCCCCCTTACGCCTAACCTACTGTGTCTAACATCCTCGTTTATGATTTGTTTTAGCCCCTTTTATAACATCCTCTTTTTATTATCATTTCATGCATTAAGTTTGTCATGAGGCTTTTGTTATGTTATTCGTAGTGTTTATTTTGCCAACTGGTCGACAACGGTGGATTACACGTTATTTCTGGTTCCTATATAATTTCTTGAAGTAACAGGTCATTACATAAACAAGTTACGGAAAAAGAACTGACAAAACATTAAAATTCTGCTGGCCATTTTGCTATTTTGCGCAAAGTTGCATATTTCGTTACCTCGATATAAACAGAGGGGAAATTCTATCTATCCAGGTTTGAGACGTATTATATTTTCAATAACTAATTCTGCGTTACTATCCTGTCTCCATCTAGGTTGACTCGTAATGTAGGATACTATTACTGTACTCCAGCAGATAACCTCGTCACAGACCATCAGGTCTTCTGTTATCTGGCTTTCCCATGTACTGTCCTCAAGCAGATAACCTTGTCATAGACCATAAGGTCTTCTGTCATTTTACGTGGTCTCTCCTCCCATGTTGGACTAAGGTACCACGAGAGCTGTGATATAACCATGAAAAAACATCTGCGATTTAATATAATCCGCAGGGCACCATCCACCCTACATATGCTCTCACCCTGCATAATACCGTACGCGTTGCACTCTATATGCCCCTGTTATAGTGCCTATTTATACGATTACTGTGACGTAAAAGTCTACCTGTATAATATGCCTGGTTAATTGTTACTACAGACCAACATCATATACGAGTAAAGGCATGTTATATATTTACAAAGAATGGAGACGGGGCAACACGAGTGTAAAACTCACTCCTCGTAACACACACACACACACACACACACACACACACACTACAGACCGGTCTCACTGGCGAGTGAGGTCTGCAGTTGGATGACCGTCTACAGAGGACAGATTACCTGAGAGACAACATAGTTTTCGGGAAAGGTCATACGAACCTCTTCGAGTTCGAGGCGTGAGCGCTGTCTTATAAGAAAGACAAGACCGGGTGAACTGTTTGTATGTCGAATGCCTGAAAGCCTTTGACACTGCACTGCACGGGAGGCTGATTTAACAAGAAACTGGATCGCCAGGCAAGGTGGGGTGGGGTGGGGGGGAAAACTCCTGCGATGCATAAGAGCTTTATCTCGGTGGAAGAGAACAGAGGACGCATGCTTGAGGAGTCCTCCCCACATGGGTGGAGGTGACCAGCTAAGTGCCAACGGGTTCTGTCCTGGGGACCATTACGCTTCTTGATCTCCGCAAATGGACTCCTGCCTGATGATGTTTGCAGATGATGCAGAGGTCATGAGGGAAGACAAAAGTGAGCAGGATTGCAGGAGCTTACAATGGGACCTGAACAGACTTCAAAGTTTGTCTGAGACGGGGTTTGATGAGCAAAATGTAATGAGGATGCGATAGAATGAAAGAAGAAATTAGTACGATTATCATCTAGCAGGAAATAAGCTTCAGGATTCTCAGTGTGAGAAGGAGCCTGGGAGTGGATATCAACCCTAATCTTTTGCGGGAGTCCCATTGTAAAGGAAAGAGTTAAAGGAGACAAATAGCTTTTATCTTCAGTGTTGCCACAGGCTAAGATCAGTCACCTTTGACCCACAGTCTTCTCACAGTCTATTTACCCTGACCCTTGACCTTCAGTCCTGCCAGTGGCTAAGAACACTCGCCAATGACCCATTCGATAATGGGACCCAGCCTATAATCCGACCCACTCTGATCATACAATCCATTTTCTTTTTAGCTGAGACGGCACGGGCAAGTGAGTACCCTAATCCAGCCCCTCTCATTAACATTATTCATGGTGAACAGCTGGGCTGACTGTAGTCCATCTGCCGCGACCAGGATTCAAACTTAAGCAGACTCGACCCAGGGCGGCCTGTGGTTGCGTCACTAACACCCACCACTACACCACAGAGACTTACGATATTACAAACGTTTTTAATCTTAGCTCGTCTCTTTATTTCTCTTTTATAAAAAAAAACTTTTATTTAAGGTTTTCGACTGACCAAGACCCTTCTAGTATCTTCTAGCGCTGAGGGACTGCTGGCACGCGAGCCCGGCATTGGCATTGTTACCCGATGGGGGGGAATGCGTTTGCAGAGGTGGGGGGGGACAGAAAGAAAATGGGGGACATGAATAGTATGAATGGAGAGAAAATGTATAATAGGAACAGAATAGGGGAAATATAACTAATTGTCGACAAACAAGAATGTATTATTATACACTAAAGGAAAGGTATTAAAAAAAAAAACACCAAAATACGCACCACGTGCCCGCGACAAACAATACCAGATACCACCAGAATACCGATCTCCAGCGAGCGTTATCTGTGAATACTCGGACACTTTAAAAACATAATTTTCTACTGTTGTCTCATGAACAAAGTCATAACCATATCATAGAAAACAGATCGAATGTCTAACATCTCCTCCGTAGGTTTTCATATACCCGCTCGCCATAGATTTGGTATTCTGGTGGTATCTGGCATTTTAGCGTCGGGGGCAGTGTGGCCACATATTTTGGTGGCGGCGGTGGCGTTGCCGGGAGCCCTGACACTTGTAAGCATTGGACACAAGCGCCCACCGGTCTCGCCAATACACCGGGGATTGAGCCGACACCCAGGATCCACCATTACAATCCCAGGGGACCTGCCTACTTCGATCAAGAGCCACTTCGACCACAACGCCGTAGGTATTCTGACCTTTGTGAAATCTACACGTTACCGGTAATCTGGCAACCTTTCAATCTCAGGTCGCTGCATACGAAGACATTACATTTATTTTTTGCACCCATTAATAAACGACACTCAGTTATTTAGTGGTTTTAATAGCAAATCTATGGAATACTGTCATTTAATGACCCAACCATTAACATGTGTAAATGATAAATATATCGTCTGCAGTATAGCCAATGCTAATTCTAGACAATAGTACGAGAGAGAGAAAAAAAAAGTCAAATGAGTAACCGCAACAATGGACGCTCGTGCCATTGTAACTTGGAACCGTCGGTTAATTAATATTGTTCCTCGAAATTAATACTCTAAAGATAAACGAAATACAGTTGAAAATCCCAATTTCATATAAAAATCAGTGACAAAATGTTCTACATTTAATACTATAATCAAATGAAGACCCTCGTCCACACAGATACCCCGGGAGATCTTGAACTCAAAGGTCGCTCTCGGCGACGGCTGCCGAGTATAATTAGTTATAATCCGCTATAAACCTTCAGATCCATCATTCCGAGTGACAGTATTTGCATCGCTATCTTTGAACTAGACGGGCGCGTCTTCCAGTCCCCGAATTGGAAAATAAACCACTTCAATTCTCCTGAGGCACCTGTTGCCTGATCAGTGGTTATATATATATATATATATATATATATATATATATATATATATATATATATATATATATATATATATTTTG
>JAYMFT010129884.1:0-13059 GCA_038088735.1 Panulirus argus | reverse complement strand
AGAGAATTACAAAATGACATGAATAGCTTCCTTTTCGCGCGGAAAAAAAAAAAAAAACCGGTCTGCCGGCATTCCAAGACCGAACTCACGGTACAAAAACCCCTCAGACCCAACACAGTAAAGCGAACTGCCAAAACCCCGAAACCGATGCTTCTTACGCCCGGGAGATACCGCGGCAAGACGCTGCTACGGCCCCCGGGCGTGTAGAGCCGATGAGCCCACCCATACACGGGGCGACGGCCGCCCACAGCGCCGGCAGCGGTGGAAATCAGTGTGGTGGGGGCGGAGGAGGAGGAGGAGGAGGAGGCCAAAGAGGGCGTTTGATGCCATGTTTTGGTCGGTTATATCACAAAAACAACATCTCTGCCGTGAGCGATGGTCTGTTTTGCCCGCCACTTTCTTCTCGCTGCTGGTGGCATAGTTTAGGCACTTCGCCCGAGTTTTATTTAGCTAGTATTCCTTGGCCCGTTGTTTCAGCTCGAGAGTGATGTCCCTTGAGGTCCCTCCAACACTTTTGTGTGTTGCTGTGCACGGGGCGACCCCAAAAACTGTTGCTCTGTAGTCTGGAGACTTACCTCAACACTTGTGTTACCGTATGGGCTGGGCAGTGTGTGTAATCCGGACGGCGTGGTATCAAAACTGTATTGCTGTCGGGTCTGTACAGCGTAGGAGGCAATATGCAAATTGCGTTCTACGTAACGCAAGCCCCTCAACACCTCCACAACACAATGGCAATTCTCAGAACTTAAACGCCGGGAGCAAAACAAGCTTTATGACAAAAAAAATTATATAAATGATTATGAACTACGATGCCTTCCAAGAACGCGTCACAAGTCACGCCGAGCGACAGGATCAGAATACTCTTTCTTTTCCGAATTAGCGGCGCAGTTCGGCGCGCAGTTAATTAACACTAATTAACACCAATTAGCGCCGCCTGTAAACTTGTAAACAGTCGCCCTTGTGTGGCTCCGGAAACGGTGTCTTGTGTTACCAGGCGTTTTGGAGCGGATCCTTCCTATGCGCTGGCTGGATCATCTCGAAGCCACACCGGGGGAAGGAGGAGTCAGTCAGTCTTCGAGTCAGTCGCTGGGTAGTGTGAATATCTTGCGTGGGGGTGGGGGAAGAAGATGAGGATCTTCCGCTCGCGCGCGCACCAGGTGTCCTCAGTCATGCAAATCTTTTAAAGTCTACTCCACCAAGACCTCCACAACAAGGCGACCACATCCTCTCCAGGTCCGCGGACGTGTAGCACTTTCCACGCAGACCGAAGTAAAATTTGGCGCACTTTCCACGCAACCCAAATCTACTACCCGTCCATCAAAGTAAATTTGACGTACTTAGTTACTTTTTATCGATAGGGGATACAGAAGGCACATATACCCACATGCAAGGCAGGGGATAAAATCTGTCGTTTCCACAAATTCACAAGGAGTAAATCGTCAGCTCAAGAGCAGCTAATCTGCGTAAGGGTTCCTGACGGAGGAGTCATAGACGGGTGAAGTAAGGATGCGTGAAGGAAGTGAAGCGCCTTTGCAGCCTCACCGCCATCGGGGGAGACGGACTGAGAGGCTGCTGAAGAACTCTGAAATGTCCCGAGACGAGACAGAGACGCGACGCTCAAAATGGTCTTGACCCACATTTGAGGCAAGGGGCGCTGGCGAGACGTCTCCATACGCGCTGGGGATGTGCCCGGATGCACTTGACAGGCCACGTGAAACGCCGTTCGAGACGTCGGCGGAAGACGCTAGGGCGCTACGGGGGTGAGAGAGAGGAGGGGTAAAAACACTCTCCAAATCTGGTCTCATACCTGGTTGATGGAACTCGTGTGAGAGTCCGGTAATAAAGGTGGGTCTCCCACACACACTCTGAATATCACCCTGTAGGAGAACGACCTGTTGCAGTAATTCGCATATGAGGAAGATTTTGGAATGGGCAAATATTGTGAAGTGCTTTCAAGTACCGGGAAAAGCAAACACCGGAAATACTCAGCAAACTCTTCACTACCTGAATTAGGACAAAACTAGATCATACTTCACAAGTTTGGTCACCGGACACACACACACACACTCTCTCTCTCTCTCTCTCTCACACTCTCTCTCTCTCTCTCTCTCTCTCTCTCACACACACACACACTATATAAATTACGGTTTTTAACCCAAAATCTCCAATGTTAATTCATTCCCACATAAAATTTCTCATTCTGCTGTACATCTTGCCTTTTTCACACACACAAACACACACCAATACGATTAAATCCCTCATGGCAAAACACACACACACACACACGGTGTCTGCCACGTCTAAATAAAACACAAAACAAAACAAAAACAGTTTTACGCCTAGAGAAACCGCTCCAATCGTAGGGTCACCATATGACTTCGACTTGCCTTCTCCCCGGACCGTTGGCGGAGCGAGACATCACACCACATCAAAACACGGATGACACCGGCTCGTGACGCGGAAATCCAGGAAGAGGAGACCCCCGCCGAAACAAAGGAATAGCGAAATCGAGGAAAGAGAGAGAGAGAGAGAGAGAGAGAGAGAGAGGAAAAAAAAAATCCGGCAACTCTCGAGGGAGGAAATGTTATGCATTCGCGAGCGAAGGAGCGGTTGCCGAGTCGGTTTTTCTTTCCCCCCTTCTTTTTTTTCTTCGGCCCGTGGCGTCATCTACCGTCTGGCCCCGGAGGCTTCTTCTTCTCCTTCTGGCCGTGACGTCATCGAATAAGTGTCACTCGAGCACCATGACACAATCCCTCTCTTGAATTCTGTCTGTCATGACACACACAGACACACACACACACACACAGAGGCTGGTCAAGCTAAGCTTGACTAACATCTCGACACGTACCCTTTTTAACTCGGTCGGTCAGAGACGCTGAGCTTTCTTTCTCTTTATACGGCATTACCTTACATCTACCGTATGTCTTGCAGTGCTCTCGCCAGCGACGGCACACGGAGTAGTAGTGGTAGTAGTAGTGGAGAGGGAGAGAGAGAGAGAGAGAGAGAGAGAGAGAGAGAGAGAGAGAGAGAGAGAGAGATTTTTTAAAGAAAGTTCTTTGTCTTTCGTCTATTAGCTCAGGACTAAAATTAACCGCATGAGCCGGACGGTAACACGTCTCTCCCCCCCCCCACCCACCTTCCTCGTGAGCACGTCCTCATGGCCTTGGGGAGGTCTCTCGGTGACGTGGGGGCTGGCCTCCGAGACCTGACCCTTGGGCGTTTAAAGAGACGAGGACCACGGGCGAACACAGGTCGTTTCTCGAACGGCCTTATCGCTACCCCACCCCCCACCCCACCCCACTTCCGACCTCCCCCTTACTAACAAGCGTCGTGCGTCCCATCCCCCCCCCCTCTTGGCATACCGTTGAGGAGTTCAAGGCCTGGAACGCCGTTGTCAAGGGCGGAATCCTCCTGCCGGAGGGGGGGAGGGTCAGGGGAAAGTTCACCTCAATCTCCCTCCTCCAGCGGCGTCGTTTTACAGCTACTCCAGCTCTTAAGCGCCAGGTGCAAGACGCGTCAGTCTAACTTCCATTACTGGTGGGAGGCGAGGAAATCGCTTTGCATGCACAGCTGCAATGGAGAACAACATTATGTTTATGTTTCAATTGGTTAAAAATGTAATATGTAAGTCTATACTTTTTGATCATGCATGTAAATGGGTTGCATGTTTATATATACAATATATATATATATATATATATATATATATATATATATATATACACACAAACACACACACCTTATGGGGCCCCACGAGTGTAAAACTCCCAATCCATACAGCACAAGTAGGTAATCACACACAGTATGTACTTCATGACCGCACCAATACAGCACTCACTCTTGCACTCTGCGTACACCAAGAGTACTGTGTCGACCGAGCAGACTTGAACTGTACGGTGCCTTCCGTACTGTGAGAGCGGAAACCGATACGCCTATGTACACATCGCAACGGGGGAGATGGCAAATAATAAAGACACGTCGACGCAGAGCATGCCCAAGAGGGCATGGCTGGTGATAAGACATGGCATATGCGGGCACTGGGAGGGTGCATCCACTACATCATAAAGAGAGACCGACAGTGTGAGAGGAGGAGGAGGAGGAGGAGGAGGAGGCATTTGGCTTCTCCTCCTCCTCCTCCTGCACAGAGTCCTGGTACTGCACACACACACTGAGCGAGAGCGAGAGAGAGACCTGCGCCTCATAGCCAGCGGTGATATCACACCACCAAGCGGGCGGGCAGCAGTAAGGCCACTTCCTGTGACGCAACCAACCCGTCCAACCAGGTCCTAGGCCGTCCTCACTAGCATAACAATTACCTGGCCGCCACCACCACCACCACCTTGCCGTCACACGACCGTTCACCCCGCTTCCACCTCGGTATGGAACAACCCTGACTGTACGACGCTGTCGTCCTTCAAGCACGAGGCGGGGCACGGTGCTGAGGCACGAGACGGCACGGTCCTGGGGCACGAGACGGGGCACGAGACGGGGCCCGGTCCTGGGGCACGAGACGGCACTGTCCTGGGGGCACGACGTTACATGACCCTGTAATCCCTAGAGTGTGACCCATGACTAGGACGGTACGACTCCTCGGTCTGGGCTAAAGGCCCAGACAATCGCTACCAAAGGTGTCGTGCCGTTGGGTTAAAAGGCCCTACCCAATGGCGTAACCGATTAGGAGAACCGACAGAACCTGCTCCACAAACACAGAGTCACTACTCAACAAAGCATCTAGCTGACTGAAGAAACAAAGAAACAAAAAAAAAAAAAAAATACTCATGCGAGTATTTGGGAGTCTAACCTACGATGAGACTTTGCCACGCCGGAAGGCAGGGGGGGGGGGTGTTTGGCTCGTAGCGCTCACCGCCTGTCTTGTACGTTTGAGGAGGAGGGACAGTTCATCTCGACTGCCTCGCCTTGTCCCACAGGCGTAGTTACCTATGCCACAGGTTCGTCTGGCACTGTCTTCAGACCACGAGTCTAAAAGTCTTCTTTTGCAAGCACGCACACACACACACACACACACACACACACACACACAGAGAGAGAGAGAGAGAGAGAGAGAGAGAGAGAGAGGGTGATCTGTGTGTGTGTGTGTAAGAAAGAGGTTCCTAGAAGGGCAATACACGGTATAAATACCCCCGACTTCTGCCCCACCCCACCTCTCTCTCTCTCTCGCTGACTACACCTCGCCCCGAGGCTAATAGCGAAGTGACAACACACACTACTATGCACACAACAGTTACTAGAGGTCTGTGTATCTCACACACATACACACACATATATTTCTTTTCTTTTCCGCATACTTGATCGCCATTCCCCGCCTTTGAGGGGTAGCGCCAGGAACGGACGAAGGAAGGGGCGCATTCGCCCACATCCATTCCCCAGCTGTCATGTGCACTGCACCAGAAACCACAGCTCCCTATCCACACCCAGGTGCCCCAAACACGCGCACACAGCATACATACTCCTATGCATATCCACACACATCAGAAATACATACTGTACAGAAATGCAGAGAGAGAGAGAGAGAGAGAGAGAGAGAGAGAGAGAGAGAGAGAGATGGGGTCGCCACTGCCGCCCCCCTCCCCAACAACAGCTCTCGTCACAGAAATGAAGAAAGCTCGCCAGAGAGGTTAGGAGGTGCGCCGTCTCAGCTAGAGCCAGCCAGACCTCACCGCAAGTGCCGGGCCTCATCTCACACCACACCGCCACAGCTCGTTAGCCCTGCCTAGGTGGTCGGCGCGCCTCCCTCCAGCGATTTGCCCGCTCGTCACTTCCCTCCTCCACTGCCCGACGCCACCTTCCTCCCCACTCCCTCACTACTTCCTTGCCCTGCCGTGCTGCTGCTACGCGAGCCAAAGTACGCGTGATGCCTCCGCCTCGCCTCCGTGAGTCAAGTATGTGGTGTGTGTGTGTGTGTGTGTGTGTGACGCCTCACTTCCTCGCCTTCGTGGTCTCTACGTGAGTCAAGCATGTGTTGCGCAGTGAGAGAGATGGGGCCACGGAATGCAGACGTCCGCGCTGACTCGACGACGCATTGCGGCCCACCGGCTTGTGAGATTGCTTACCCTCCTCTCCTCCTCCTCCTCCTACTCCTCCTCCTCCTCCTCCTGCCGTATTGATTTGTTGACATTTATATTTGTTGAAGATTATACACGGCAAGCAAGGAAAAGTGTGTATCTATCTGCGGGCTCCTCAATACTGCCCCCCCCCCAACACACACACGGTGCGTTTATCACTTCAATCGCCTCAAAAGGGGCGGTGATATGCTCCCCTGAACTAAAGCTGAGAGAGAGAGAGAGAGAGAGAGAGAGAGAGAGAGAGAGAGATCTTTATCCTCTAAACACCACGAGAGCGAAGCCCTGAAGTCAAACAAGGGACGTCAAGGTCATCCTCCGTACGCCTCCGACGCGTGATGCAAAGTCCCGACGCGTCGCCCGAGTGTCGGGCCAAACGATAAAATCGGAAATACTCTTTAAGAAAGAAAAACACAACGCCTCGGGAGCCAGGGGAACGCCGCCCTCCGTCGACGCCGACGCCGACGACGCCGCCGCTCCCCCTCCTCCTCCTCCTCCGCCGGTTCTAATAATACAAAATTCCGTTGCGTCGGTCTCCTTTTCGCGGACATCAACACACACACACACACACACACACTCCGCCATGTCGCGTCCGCGCGCGTGTGTGTGTGTGCGTCTTGATTGGCAATTTGTTTGGTCCTCCCAGCCTCATAGCCAGCTGCCAGATACCTTAATTATCGACAAATTATGTTGTTTACCCCCGCAGCCAGCGCACACCTTCTACCTACCCACCCACCCACTCCCCATACTCTGGGGGAACCCTCCTCGCCAGCCTCCAAAGACACACACAGGCACAGACACACACACACCTTCGTTAATTACGTCCCCGGTTAGCGCGTGTATGTCTGTGTCTGTCTGTCTACCTGATTGGATCCTTACGTCTTGTCGACCTGCACTACTCCCTCTCCCTACCTCTCTCTCTCCTCCCCAAGCGACCTCCAAGCCTCTGTCTCCGACCCAGCTCATTATGACACACACCCGTACACACTGCACACACACACACACACGCGCGCGCACACGCCTTGTGTGTGTGTGTGTGTACACTTGCCCCTACAACTAACGACGGCACACCAATTACCGGTTGTTAGGTCGCTGGGAGAGCAAAGGATGGCAATGAATGCTTCCGGCGTCGAGATCAGACAAGTGAATCGCATTCCACTCTTACAGTGCGTAAGCATCTAAGACGTCAAAGACCTTGGGGTCTTCGGCAAACTCCTTAGGGCGACCCGAAACCCGAGGTAAAGTAATTGCCCCGAAAGACGCGGAGAACACCCCAGGTTTCGGACCACCACCAGATGCCTCGTATCCCGAAAGGGGTTATTTACACACCCGCAAATTCACAACCATCCCCCCCCCCAAAAAAAAAAAAGGCACAAACAATGCACCCGTTTTGGAAGGACGACTAATAAGGAGAGGTGCACAATGCATTCCCATCTCGCCATTGTGGAAACATCCCGCCGAAAGTCGTCTCGTTCTCTCTCTGTCTTCCTCTCGTCACCGTGTTCCTTCGCAGTCCTGTGCTGGTTGCCTCCACGCCCAGTAAGAGTGGGGGGGGGGGGGGTTAGTGTCGGAGGTGCAACCAAACGAAAAAAAAAAAAATTAGAGGAATGAATGGCTACTCTCGCACAATGGAGGGAGTTGGAGGAGGAGGAGGAGGGGGAAGATACCTCATACATTCTGCCTCACAGACGCTCACAATGCTCTCTCCGAATGCAAGACGAGAGATAGTATATAAAAAGAATTGTCGCTTTTTTTTTTCTCTCTCTCTCTTTCCCCGTTACAACACACACACACACGAGCACCTCGACCAAGAACAGCAGGAGTAGGAGGAGTAGTCAGTCATCTCCGTCGCCGCCCAGGGGGCCAAGGCAGGGCGTTGGGGCCCGGCGAAGCCACGGGTGCGCAAGGCGCCCATTCACAAAACTTGGGCTATATTTACATGCCGGGGCGACGCGCTTGCCAAGGTGCCACGCTCGGTACTATCGCCGCCCTCTCCCGCCTCTCCTTGTCGAGGCTGCTGGCCGCTGCCGGAGGTGTGGTGCCCGTGAAGGTTATGGGCGTCGCCTCTCTCGCCCGGAGGCGGTCTTGGGGAAGGTTATGGAGTCTCCTTGCCGCTGCTGACCCCTCTAGTTGCTGGGGATGATGATGCTCCCTACGGCTTCGGGAGGTGTGTGTGTGTGTGTGTGTGTGTGTGTGTGTGTGTGGTTCTTACCGACGGAGGCAACGGCCGATGTGTTTAATGGTGGCACTTGTCCCTGCCGTTGTTGGCAGTTGTAGCGGCAGGTGGCTTGGTAAAATAGGTGGCAGGTGTTGTTGGCCGCAGCTGTGTTGCCGGGGTAAAAAAAGGTGGCGGTGCTGTCCACTGGTTGTGGCGCCGTTTTGCTCCTGCAGCTGGCGAAGGCTTAGCTAGCTGTTGGAGGAGGAGGAGGCCGTCGTCCGTGCTTGCGAGCTGGTGACGAAGCTGGTGTACTGGTGTTGGAGTCGTTTTAGATGCTCCCGCTGCAGCTAGCACAACACTGGCCGGACCAGTGTCAGCAACCGACTTGACCCCCGAGTCCTCGGCCTGCTGGTTGCTGTGGTCGCCGCCGACGAGTGACCCCGCAGCGGCTCCCGTCCCTCCGGCAGTCCTCGCCTTGCAGAATCTGTGCAATGAACGCTCTCGCTGCTTCCCGCCCCACTCCTCGTGCTGCTGCTGCGGCTAGGTCCGTGGCAGTTGTTAAATGGCACTGTGGGCGATAATGACCCGTAATCAGGATGCTGTTCGTCACACCTTTGACTGATGGTAAAACATCTGCCCGGCCTCGCCAGCTACTGCCTTCATGCGTTAAATGACATCATCATCAAGGGGCCGTTCACACACACACACACACACACATCTCCAAGCACTCGTGAGGGCGAAGGGAGAATGGGAACAGTCCTGGGAAGGCAGGACACACGAGGAAAAGGAAGGAAGGAAGGAAGGAGAGATGGAGGAGCAGTTTAATCATCACTTGCTTCTTGCTCATTCTAATCCTTCTGCCGAGCATCTCTGTACAATTGTTCATCTGTACAACGCTTGGGGGGAGTTCCACACTGGTGGGAGGGGAAACCCCCATATCTTAAAAGTTCCTCTCTCGTCTCACGACTTGTCAAAACTTCTGTGGCAAACGTCGTCGGCAATCACGACCTTATGACCCAGTGCATACCATCCATCCATCCATTACTCTTAAACTATAAAACTATGTCCTTTATATCGTTAGTGATCGCTGGTTACCCTACCTTTGCATTCATCGAATAACTGTTCACAGATGAAGCTTATCAAAACTGGTTTAACAGCGTAAACGTTGGTATCAAGTCGCTCCTTACTCTTCTCTCTTCTGGGTGGACAAATCTATGGCCTCTAACCTCTCAGCGTCCAAAACCTAAGAAGCATATTATAGCTTTGTAATAATACAGGATGCGAGATGTTTGTTGAACATTTCCTTATTCTTGTACTCGAGTGTGATCTGTCAATTGCCAGGAGACTGTGTGTGTGTGTGTGTGTGTGTGTGTGTGTGTGTGTCACTAGCGGCAAGCGAGGGGTCCCCTCTGCGTACATGATGTACGCACACGACTGTCGTTATGTGAACGCTCGGCGCTGTGATCTGGAGCGAGCCTCAAGTACGGGGCGATGTACAACAGCTGGTGACGTGACGGAGTGTTGGCGTCAGTCCAGCCACCGAGCGAGCCAACCACGCGACGCTAGAGAGCTCCTGGGATCGCTTGCAGAACGCCCTCCGCCTCAGCCGCCGCCACCGCTCCATCGCGAGCAAACTACGCCAGACAACGCCACGACCCGACCCCCAGTATACTCTAGAAATACGATGGTGGCTTTGGTCTCACAATATCTCTTATACCAGTCATCCTCTTTGACTTAAAAAAAAAGCGACAAATCCTAAAATATCTTCGTCACGGAAGAAAAAAATCTATTTGAAGGAAAAAAAAGTATATAAATATATATATATAACCCGTCATCAGAACGAGTTTACGACTCCTGCAAAACTCTCTTGATGGGCCATTAAAGAAGACTTAATATATACACTCAAACGTCCGACGCACACGAGCCGCAGGTAGGTAGGCAGGTAGGGGGAGAGGGCGAAGCCTACGGCGATTGATATCCGTATTTCACATCTTCCAAAAAATCTCCACCTTCGGACGGGACCGACAAACGTCGAAACGACTCCCGTTTCACCCACCCGTCGGTCCTACACGACGAGGCGAGAGTCGTCGTCGTTAGGCACGGGCAAAAATCCCGCGGCCGCCGTGAGGGAGAGAGAGAGAGTTGTTGCGGACGTCGCAATGCGGGCGTTCGCGGGTCTAGCGGAGGTGTGGCAGCGCCCTCCCGTCGAGGAAGTTCACCCCTCCGAGGGGGATCATCACCCCCCCCCCTAGCTGGCGACGGCGACGCGCGGCCGGAGCGAGCACACGCCGGGGTGATTTCAACGCCGGCATTGCCATCTTCCAAGCAAACTTTTCTTGGCATCCGCTGCCTGGGAGTGTAAACACGACTCTCAACTCCTCTTAGTGCGATGTGGCTGTAGCTGGCTGCCGTTCGTTAGCGACCGGGGCTTCGCCGTGTTAACACCGACCAGGGCCACGGGTCGCGTTACCTGAAAAAAAAAAAAAAAAAAACGCCATCCACTGACGACCACATTCAACCTGGATCCCCCGACCATATACGTGCCACTGACGACCAGAGCTTCGTCGTCTACCAGACAAACACACACACACGACCAATATCAACCAGAGAGGAGAAGGCCTCCTCCCTCCGGCCACTATCGCCACAACTCCCTCGCGCCAGCAACTGGTATAAAACACCCCCCCGGGGGGGGGGGGCGCCCCTGCTCTCAGACCCATACATACAAACGGCGCGTCACCTTATCATTTCCGGCCAGCACGCCCGCCCGCCTTTGGTCTCTCTCGTGTGTGTGCACGCGACACCCTGCTAACGACGCGGCCAGCGCATGTCGTAACTAACGACCCAACTTTCTCCCAGATTACTCGGGCGGAACGGCAAGACGCGCCCGGGCCGCCACCAGCACCACCACCACTCGCCAGCGAGTTCCTCAAACAACGCCACGACAACGCAGCGGGGGGGAGGGGGGGGTTGTATGGGGGTAGGTAGGGAGGGAGGGAGGGAGGGAGGGAGGGTGTTACCGAGAGGGTCTGGGGCAAAGAGGGGTGGTGTATGGCTACCGCCCCTCCACTCTCACTCTCTCTCTCCAAGGCCTTCTTCAGCTCGCCTTCCCTACACACACACACACACACACACTCCCTAAAGTGTGTGTGTGTGTGTGTTTAACAGAAGCGTGATCGCGCAGCAGCAGAAGTATTCACGCGTGACGTCTGCGTAAATGAATGCAGCAGGAGCAGATGTGTGTAATCGTGCAGCAGCGAGTGCGAGTGTGTGCAGCAAGGGCAGAAACGCGGCCGTGCAGCAGCACGATGTTCCGAAAGAAGTGTGCGTGTGAAGCTGCACCACAACAGCAGAACAAGTGCACAGCAGCAGCAGCAGCAGCGTGAGCGTAGCAACAGCTTCAGTGAGCGTGCAACAACAGCAGCAGTAGTAGTAGTAGTAGCAGCAGTGTGGGCAGCATGCGGACACAGCATGAACAGCGGCAGGAAGGCATGCAGACACAGCACGTACAGCAGTGCGGGTACGTTAAGACACAGCAGTGTCGAACCCGCTCGCACAGCTGCTTTTGGCTGGCGTACACACACACACACACACACACACACACACACACACACATCAACAATTGCGTTGTCAGCGCGCAGGAAGCAGGAACAGCAGCAGAGGCCCCACGTGAGGGCACAGCAGAGCAGCAGGATTCGTGAGGGTCCTGGTGAGGTGGGAGGGAGAGATTGGGGTGACTGGGGGTGATGGGGGGGAGGGGTAGAGGCAACATCCGGGGCGAGATTGTGGCTGGTCACGTCTAAGTTGGCCGGAAGTGTGACCAGCAGCCGTCATCACCCTGGTCGCCTCCGCTACGCATGCGGCGTCCCAGGCATGCGGCCGTGGTTCCTGGTCACTGCCGCCGCCCCCCCCCCCTCACGTATGCGGCCCGCGGTCCCCCCGGTCACCGCCACGCATGCGGCTGGTCGGGGGGTGGGGGGGGAGAGGATGGAGGGGGAGAGGGGAGAGGGCCTCCTCCTCCTCCTCCTAGTCGTCACCCCGGTCACCATCACCACCGCCACCAGCCGCCGCTGCCGCCTGCCGCCACGCATGCGTCCAAGCCGCCGCCGCTAAGACCGAAGCCCACGCGGGCCCACCGGGGCTACCTACCGGGCCAACGGGCCACGGGGCGGCGGGGAGAGGAGGGGGCCTGACGTTAGCAGACGTCCCTACAAAAGAAAACGTAAACTTCTACATAATTTAACTTCCCTGCCCCACCCTCGGGGATGGACTGTGGAGACCCATCCCTCCGTAGTCTATACACACAGACACACACACACACTCTCCACTCGTTCCCCTTAACAACGTGACTTAATAAGTCTCTCTTTTTTAAATCTGCCGCAACTGAGATCTCTCGAGGCATCGCTGCCGACCGACGGAAGCTCTCGGGACTCGATCGTACGAGGGAAGGTGACCTCAAAGAACGCATCTCTCCCCCGAGACGACATCGGGTCACCTCCGTGAAGGTCAACAAGTGGGATTATTTTCAGCATGCTTCTTGTATTTGCCTAGAGCCACATAAACACACTCTCACTCTCTCTCTCTCTCACCTCCTCTCAATAACCGAAATAATATTTACCTCAGCTTGACCCCTTTCTAGCCAGAGCTGTTGCGTCCCTCCACCACCAGTTAGCAGCAGCAGCAGCCCGGTGCACCGTCCAAGTACCGTCCAAAACTCACCGGCAAGACGAGAGCGAGTGAGTGAGAGACGGAGAGAGAGAGAGAGAGAGAGAGAGAGAGAGAGAGAGAGAGAGAGAGAGAGAGAGAGAGAGAGAGCTCGCAAAG
>JAYMFT010129873.1:0-13059 GCA_038088735.1 Panulirus argus | reverse complement strand
CTACCTCGCTGACGCGGGAAACAGCGATCAAGTATAATAAATAAATAAATATATATATATATATATATATATATATAGACAGACAGATAGATAGATAGATAAATAGATAGACTGATAGATAGATAGACTGAGACTAATCAAATACAACACGCATCAAGACCGACTGCAAAAAGAGAAAAATATCTCGGCTGATTTACGATACGCTTTAAGCGAAGAGACTCCAGCGAACTCAAATTATCAGATGCCTGATGTATGCCTTACCTCATCAGTAGAATGGTCAAGATCCCTCATTAATGAGAACTCTCAGATTTGGGAGGGTTGAAGATCATGGAGGGAGATAATCGAGATTATCATTATACAGATGCCTCAATAATCAGTTGTGAGGAGGACTCCCTGTCTTCATATTACTCATGTAGTGTCCTACTTAAGGATTTGGGGAGTGTTGATGTCAGTCATTCTTCCTGACAGATGTCTTGTTGAAGCGACTGAGATCTTTATCCCTCTCTGGTGCGTGGTTCACCGAGAAGATAGTGGTGATTTGAGCATTAGAAAATGCAGCATGATGGTAGCATCTCTATATGAATTGCACGTCTGATGTTTGTACTTTGACAAGAGTTAAGGGAGTGAGTTCTAAGATCTACGACTCTACAGAGAGCATAGGGATAGCAATGGAGTGGGTGTCTGTACCGTGAGAAGTGGCGGTGAGGTGTGGGTAGTGGCAGTGTGGGTCGTGGTGATGCGAGTATTGGTGGTGGCGACGGTGTGGTGGGGGGGCCAAGCCATGAAGCTTTTCGGTCTCATTATTGTGTCAGGTATAAAGAGGAATGAAGAGGTGGTATGACGCCCACTTTGAAAGACACACACACACAAAGCAGTTGGCGCTCACAGTGGTTTTCTGAGCCGATAAGCAACCACCAGAAGTATTAGAAAGGGCTTTGAAAAAGCGTTTCAGGTGTGTGTGTGTGTGTGTGTGTGTGTGTGTGTGTGTGTGTGTGAGTGTGTGTGTGTGTGTGCGTGAGTCGATCGCGGAACAAGTGGAAAAATGTTTTTAGAAAAATGAAACACCTTCTTCAGCTGACTGCAGTCTCTCGTTCATTGTGGACGAATCATCCAAAGTTAACTAAAAGGACATGGATTTAGCTCAAAAGGAGCAGTTGCTGCAGCGAATATACGAGGCTTGAAGTTCCTCTGGTCTATGCAAATGTGAAGAGAGACATTAAAGGATTACGTGTGAAAAGGGATCTCTGTAAAGGGCGGGGGGGGGGGGGGACGCTGAACTGAACTAAAGCTGAGCGGGATTCACGACTGAACAAGGTACAAATATAGGTACAGGAAAAACAATAAAGAGTGAGTAGTTCAGTTACACAAAGCAAGGTAAAGATAGGAAGTACAAAATTCGATACGGTCTTCAGTACAGTTTTGAAAAGATATTTCAAAGCTGCACAGCAGATTTCAAAAGGAAGAAAATGTAATGTGTTTTAATATGTCTATAGAAAATGTGGTGACGGTGGAAAGAGATAAGCAATTTACAGAATCGTGAAAAGACGTATTTGAAAAGTATATGTAAATGAACAAAGCACGTTTGTAAATGTTTTACGTTGTAGATACATTTTACATTAGAGTAACGAAAAGATGAAGAGGCAGTGAGAAGAGAGATACGTAGAGTTGGCAAGGGGAGCGTGAATAATAATAGTGATGATAATAGGCGAGAATGCTGAACAAGGAACCTGAAGTTGGATAAGTCATTTAAGGGAATGGAAAAAAAAAGAAAAAACATCATCCAACTCAGGAGAATAAAAGATAAAAGAATAATTCAATTCAACCCAACTGCAACTGGTCCCATAAATCTACGTGCGTTTCATTCATCACTCGAAGGAGTATATCAGCCACGCCCTCTTCGCTGACGATCACATATTACGAGATTATTCAATATTTTCTATATATTCCCACTACTTGGCAGCTGTTCCTTCAATATTTTCTATATATTCCCGCTATTTAGCGGCTTCACACGTCACAGCTGTTCCATGGTCTTCTCTGGGTACTTGGGGTCATAACTGGTCTTCACAGAGGGCAGAATTGCGATCTTATTTTTGCCCTATCCGCTCATCACGCTCAGACCGGCCCAGACCAGCGGAAGGGCAACGGCAGCTACGGGTGAAGACCTTAGGTAGAGGGTCAGTGTGGGAGACGTGGCGAAAGGAACCCCTCCACAGCCCTCAACACGTTACCAGAGACCACCTCCACGGGCCCCACCACGCCGCTGGAGACCACCTCCATGGACCTCACCACGCCGCCAGAGACCACCTCCGCTGCTCTCACCACGCCACCAGAGACCACCTCAACGGCCCTCATCACGCCACCAGAGACCACCTAAACATCCCTCACCACGCCCTAGAGACCACCTCCAGAGCCCTCACCACGCCGTCAGAGACAATCACCTCAGCCCTCACCACGCCGCTAGAGACCACCTCCAGAGCCCTCACCACGCCGCCAGAGACCACCCACCACCTCACCTTCGCGAACATCAACTGACGTCGGAAGGGAAATTTATTATTTAACGTTCGATAAAGGGAATCGTAAGGTGACCGTGAATATGTGGTAGTATAAAAGGGGAGAGAAGTGGCTTTCTCGCACCCTCTGCTTCGGTGTTCAGCTGGAGAGAGAGAGAGAGAGAGAGAGAGAGAGAGAGAGAGAGAGAATTTAACCCATCACACTCGAGAATTAATCTAACTTCACTATACTTTTTTTGGGGGGATTTACTTTCTGCACGATTTTCATGACTCCTTTCGATGATCTGTATATTTCATGCTTATTATTTCGGGCCGAGCGTGTTATTACGGTGAACAATATTTTTGAAGATTCGGTTTTTTAGTAATCTTCTTCCCTTACAACACGGAAGAGAGAAGAACAGAGACTGTGCATAGAAAGCGAGACAAGAAAACGTGCCCGCCAACTCAAAGAGCTACGCCCATGTCTCTTATTTTTCAGCAAACGAATTAACTTTACGTTTCGAGACTTGTGAGATGAGGAAATCTGAATTTTGCCACATTCTCTCTTCCTTTTTCGATTTATAATACATTATATTTTTTCCTTTATATTCAATCTAACATTCTACATCATCAGGTGATAAGACAATATCGTAGTGGGACTCCCAGCTATACGCTCTCAACGTCATGAGCGTAAAACATATAAACAAACTCCTTGGCGAAAACAGAATACGCTTCACAGGTAGAAACTGGAAATTGAAAAAAAAGAGATGTTAACTGACGCATGAGGAACCAACGCAAGAGACCTAAAGAGACATCGAAGATAAGAAGGGTGATCCGCACCCCGAGAGCTTGAGTAACACAATTTGCGCGAATGTGTGAAAAGATTTCAGAGTGAGGTGGATATATGTGACACGGGCAGTCTCGTTGCGGTCTCGCAGTTCAAGAGACAGGGCCACCCCCTCCTACGAGTGTAAAAGTCATCCTCCCTGTACTGTTCCCGACAGGTAATTACATAATAGGTTATCACAGTTTAGTACACGGAGCAGAGACCATGTACTATCTATGAATGATCAAGAAGAAGAGGGAAATGTAATGACAGAATGCTTCCAAAAGCTTGGAGATTAAATGGACGTAACTAACCCTCCCTCCACTGTCGCCTCTGTAAACGAAAGGGTAGTTGGGACAGGTGCTGGAATTTACGAAGGAATTAGTGTGTTGAGTGTACGTGATAAGAGGAACGTCCTGGAGAGCTGAGTGGTCTGTCCAGGTTAAGACCAGGGACAACAGAGCGCCGAGACTGGAGGAGGAGCATTACAAGGAAGGAAGGAAGGAAATGGCATGAACCAGAGGGACGCTCGCCTCGAAAATATTCGCTGAGGAAAGCCAAAAAGATCGGCAGGAAAGAGATCTGTTTAGCTTGTGCGGACTAAGATGACACATGATAAAGCCCTACGATTCGTCGTCGCAAAGGAAACATAAACCCGGACATTGAATACACCGTCGAACGGAACGAAAGATCCATGATTAAACCACACGTTTCATACCCTAAGAGGAACAGCTCACTGAGTATGGCAGAGGCTGGAAGACAACCATGATACAAACTACGGACAAATCCTCCGAGATCTCGACAACTGTACAAACAAGGAGAACGCTCGGATTCCCCTCGAAGCCCCGAAGCATTCACGGAGGCCAAAGTCTTCCTTCCATCGATGTACACAATGAACAATGTTTAGCTTAGCTTATAGCGGATCTCCTTCATAAAGACCCAAGGATACAACGCCAATACATACACGCCCCTTGGTCTGTCGAGGGTATACAATGTGTTCAATAAGGCATCAAAAAACACGTTTCCGGAAAAATCACCCAAACGCGCATTTAAGAGACTTACACAATACACCTAAACACAATTTAGTCTCCTCTTCCGTTTCAAAATATCCCATCCCCTATCCCTACCTCTTCTTCCTCTTATCTGAGCAACTTATTAAATAATAAATGAGTGTGTGTGTGTATCCGTGGAATGGGAGAGTGCCAGGCAGAGTGAGTGAGGGACGTGAGAGTGAGATTCAGAGTGATGGTTACGTGTGAGGAGAGAGAGAGAGAGAGAGAGAGAGGACGGGGGCGTGTGTGTGTGTGTCTATGACGTCTGGAAGGAGGCGGTGCATAAGACGCGGTGCTCCCTAGCGGGTAATCTCGGCGTATTAGGGTATGGTTAATGGATTATCCATTATGATAAGGCATTTGCTATGCAGTCTGTGGGAACGAGACCTGAGCTCCTTTGGCCATGTAGTGATCACATTACCACTTGCCTTATGTGGCTCCGAAACCTATTATTCAAAAAGTTTAGCACTACCACCCATTCAACTAATAATCGCCCCGACTGCTACTCTGTTAATCGAGAAATAGCCACAAAAATACGATCATTTATTTCTGCGAGGTAGAACTTCGTTGCTTCATTTGCTTCATTTGCGTTCCGTTTCTTCGTTGAAGCAGCTTCGCGAGACGTTGATACAACCCGCTCCCAGTTTCATACATAGTCATCATGGAGCATCGGCTCGTGTCTCGCGTTATAAATGCATCTTTTTTAACTCTATAATGTGGTGCTTACTCAACCAAGTACCATCCCATCTTAACTAGAGGGCGCTTTAAGAAAATGAGTTCTCTCTCTCTTCACTTTTTTCTTTTTACCCCGAGCTGAAAAGGTTCGTTCGATCAGGTTCGGCTAGTCTAGACGCTTCGTAGTGGCGTCGCCTTATGATCATATATACATGGAGGTTCTCCGGGGCCTTCGCCTCCGATTAGCATTTTCCACCTACGTGAGGTATCATCTCACAGGATTATACCCTCTTTAATACAGCCAAATACAGCGTTCGGTGGCGAGCGTCTGGCTAGTGTATCAGGAATAGCCACCAATTCACCCACGAGCCTGGACGCCCAGCTGCTCTGACCGTTGGCTTTTGTGTCGGCTTTAAAGAGAGCTGATTTCCATTCGATGAACCCCCGCCAGCGAGGTATAGATATATATATACACATTCCTGCTTGCTAGAACGCCAACTGCTTCTCAAGAGGCTCTAATAATGTGAAGCTGCAGGTTTCCTTTCATCGAGGATGGACCACGGGCGGTCGTGCGAGGGTGGGTATATCTAAGCCGGCCGGGTGTGGGCGGTGAGGGGGCGGTGCATTTGGAGGGCATAGCTTGACGGGTTTCTGGAGTACGTCTGCCGTCCCGCCAACCCTTAGCGGAGCCGCTGGTGTATCACGTTTGCTGGGTCTAGCGATAGTCAGTCTCTCGCTGGGTACTGGGATGATAGATGGGGCCGCAGCTTGATGGGCGCTGTTAGGGATGATGGTCACCTGTTGGGCACTGTAGGGATGATGGTCGCCTGTCGGGTAGTAGGGGATGCTGGACAGTCTTTCTTTCGTTGTGGACTGGAAATGAGAATAGTCTCTCGTCGTGTACTGGGGACTGTGTACTAGGGGTGATAGTCTCTGTTGTTTTATTAGGTATGATAGTCTCCTGCTATGTACAGAGGATGATAGCTTGGCACAGAACAAAGCAAAGCAACAGATGGCGAACAAAGATGAGGAGTACATAAGAACGCGAACAAATGTACTACAGAACAGTCCGGAGAGGAACATACACGGTCCTGAAGAACAGATTGCGTAAATGAAAAGAGTAGAAAGATGCGCAAGATAAATATGCGCAAGATAAATATGCGCAAGAGAAAGATGCGCAAGAGAAAGATGCGCAAGAGAAATATGCGCAAGAGAATGATGCGCAAGAGAAAGAAACGCAAGAGAGAGAGATGCGCAAGAGCGTAAGAAATAGACTCACGTCACTAAAGACCCCGGCAGAACATTCCGAAGAAAGGAACAACCAGGCAGAACAAGTATGACAAAGGAACGACAAGACAAAACGCATATCTGAAGAACAAAAAAAAGAGGAAATCTAGAACATCCTAAGAACAACAAAGAACGTGCTCAAAAACAGAAACAGCCTACTAGAACACGTACCTTACAATACATAGAAAAAAAAATTTAGTAGACAGAAAGAGAACAGAACAGAACACTTACAGAACGGAGAACAAGGCAGAAGAACATCTAAGAGCAGGGAACCCAACCTATTCCACAACGTACATTAAAGTTACAACGCCGCGTAATGACCACGATGGAAGAGAGAGAGAGAGAGAGAGAGAGAGAGAGAGCAGAGAGAGAGAGAGAGAGAGAGAGAGAGAGCAGAGAGAGAGAGAGAGAGAGAGAGAGAGAGAGAGAGAGAGAGAGAGAGAGCAGAGATATCTACCAGCCTCTGAGGTATTGAATTCTTGCTTTCGGAACAGCGCCTTTGTCATGGGCAGGGTGAAAGGCTTGAGGGGAGGCCATCCATCACCTGCTGATACTGAACCCGTCAGTCCCTAATGAAAACAAGGATCGCCTTGACTACTACCGCAGTGAAGGCGCGAGCCAGTAATCAAAGCGTCTTGAGGTTGTTGCGAGAGAGAGAGAGAGAGAGAGAGAGAGAGGCGCACGCGCAAGAAGGAAGGAGTTGAGGTTCTGGTGACCGGGGGGGGGGGGGAAAGAGAGGGAATGGAACGTAGTGAAGGACGATTCGTCCTGCGTTAAGGAGAGGGGATATGGATGGAAGGTTATGGGGTGCAGGTGATCTGAAGGAGGGGAAAGAGGTGTGGAATGGGGTGCAGGAATGGGAGGCGACGGGTGTTTTGGAGAAAGGGGTGGATAAGGATAGGTGGATATGGGTGGTGGAGAAGGGAAGGTCGAAAGGGATAGGAAACAGCAATGTCCTGAGAGAAGGACAGATGGGATGGGACTGGATGGAATGGAATGGGATGGAGGACAGAAAACATGGAAAGGGAGACAGTAAAGTCTTGAGAATGGAACAGATGGGATGGCACTTCGTATGGAAAGGGAGACAGGAAAGTCCTGAGAAAGGGATAGATGGGATGGAACTTCGTATAGTGAGTCCCTGCCCTCCTTTTTACCACTCATATGATACACCACCTGTCTTCCTAGTCATCAATCACAGAGTACGGCAATATACTGTACCTTCCTATGAATTTAAATAACTTCTCTACGTGCACAGATTTACCTACCGTGTGGTGTGTGCGTGTGTGTGTGTGTGTGTGTGATATTACCTATTCGTACAGTAACGGGGTACGATTCACCCTCGTGGGGCACCAGGTATTTGTAATTACCTTTTGTGATTACTGTTTGAGCACTAAGGGGGCCAGAGTTTTACACTCGTTTTGCCCCGTCTCTTGACTTTACACACATAAACAAGGTACTCATCCATCGACCAGCCCTAAAGAGACGGGTGAACCGGTAGGGTGGTTGTGAGCTGGCTGCTCCTGTCCGGTATCCGAACCCTAGCTTGTTACACTAATAGGTAGCAACGCTCCACTGCTCTTTGGAGGATCGAATGCGTAATTACCTATTTGTACGGTACGGGGAAGAGGGAGTTGGGAGGAGTTGTACGCTCGTGTGGGCCCCATCTGTTCAACTTTCTCTACGATTATAGAACTCTTCAGACTTCACAATACTGTCCGTATTCATACAGTATCATAGCTCCTCTTTGTCCCATCCATAATCCACAACTCTTATTCTACAAAGATCCTTCTAAATAACTTGTTAGACTTGTCTCTTGCTCAATGTCATGCAATGGCATTTGCTTGTTCAATCCACCGTTGTTCTACGGTGGGCGGATTTTTACGAAACTCTGACCCCTCGCTGTGACTTAAGGCTTCCTTGTATTCCAGTCCCATCTTTGTTGCCCTCCTTCGGATCCTTTCTCGTAATCACTGTGCCTCTTTCAGCGGGTTAAACAGTGGGCTAAATACGTCCTTATCCATGCACTTGGATGCGATTTTGATATGTGCCAGAAGACATTTTGTCTCCGTTAAAGAGTTCTCCTGAGGTGGGGCTCTGGTGACCTAGGTATTGTGTCGACTCCCAAGTTCCTCTCACAGAGGTTCCTGCAGCTATATTTTCTGCCAAATGATACTCGTATTCATCCTCAGGACTCGGACTGAATTCCATCAACCATTTGCCAGACAAACTTAGGAGTTCTTCTAAGTCTCCTTGCAAGCTGGAGGGACACTCATTATCCTTATACTTTCCTCATGATTTTGGCATCATCCGTAAACATATTCAGGTACGATTCCATTTCTTCTGGCTGGTCGTACACATACACACCAGGAGGAGGCACTGGTCCCAGACCACGAGCCCTGCGGCAGACGGTGTGTGACTACGTATGGCGCTAAGCACACTGACGGGAATACCAAGAAAACTGGGTAGCCGACGGCAAGACGAGACGAGAGGAGTGAGAAATGACGATATCGAGGGAGGCGGGAGGTACGGACGAAGGGCAAAGACGAATGGAAACGAGATCCAAGGAAGCCAGGAGAAGAGGACGAAGACAGACGAGGAGAGAGACGATATTAGGACGAAAACATAATAGGAAAGTACTCGAGGCCAACGGGGATTTCGAGGATGGGGCCAGAGGAATACGAGGAAAGCCAAGGACGTGAGGGATGGAGGAGGATATAACCATAGAAGCAGTGGGAGGTGGTGTATATTGGGGCGTCGCGAGGGGGCTCTTGACGGGTCCTTCTCACGTCAACATCATTATCGATAGCTGCAGGGGAAAGGTTATAACTGGGTGGTGTGGAGGAGGGCACAGGAGGGGGCATGGTGGTGACGGAGGGTGGAGAGGGAGCCTGTGACTGAGGATAGCAGGGATGGTGAGGGAGATGTCAATACGTTACATAGGATGGGGCGTGGTGGTGAGCCTATGTGAGGATAGGTGGCGAGAGGGATGGACGAGTTTGTGGATAGGTGGTGGAAGGAACTGTCTTTTACACACACACACACACACACACACACACACACACAAACACACACACACTCATACACACACACACACACACACACACACACACACATACGTAGACACTAATTTTGATTCTTACAGAACGAGCGATGAATTTATTGTGTACTCCTACTACCTTGTGGATGCTGGCGCAAAAGAGGATATGTATTGCACTAAAATGGTCCAGGAACTGGACTTCAGTGATCGGGTCACATGTTAAGAGAAAGATATATAAGGACAGAGTCATAATAAATGAATTATGTGACGATTTACAAAACAAGTGCAGTGTTTACAAGCGTTGAGGGGGCGGTGCCCTGGAGGACATAACGAGGTCTATGATGAATGAACACGCCCACACTACTGCCATCTCTGCTTATGGCGCCACTAACGCCCGTCACCCACGTATCTCGCGAGCCCACGCAGCCCACACCTCGGCACACCTGAGTGATGCAGTTATCGTCCGGGAACAGCAAGTGACGCTAAAGGGGTCGCCCCCTCCTCCCTAACCACATCTGCCTCCCTGCTTGGTGGCTCCCTGGCCGGGTGTCTACCCCCTCCACACCTCCTCACCCTCCGCGCCCTGGGCACTCCCTTTCCCTTGCTTCTCCAGCCTCACCCTAGCCAGGACCCTACATGTGCCAGGGCCTGGTCACCACCACATGCCTAGCCCAAGGGCCAGGTATTCAGGCTCCTTCAAGTGCCAGGCCCTAAGAGCCACATGCCAGGCCCCCGTGGCCAGGTATCCTCCACGTACCTACCCCTAGAGCCAGGCTCTTTTTTATATGTACTTTAGTGGTTAACGATAATAGGAGAAGCGGTTGAACAGGGGAACGTGTCGTTTTGAAATGGAAGAGAGACTTTGAGAGAGACTTAGAGAGTATATGAAAGTGTGATTAGCATGTTGTTTCCTGGTATTTTTCTGTCGTGACGAATCGTAAAGCCTTACACTGAACCTTCCGTAGTTTCAGCATAAGATGAGTGTCCTGAAGTGCGAGATGCGTGAGTCCGGGAGAGCACGTTGAGATTGGTGTGATCACGGCCTTCACCAGGTGTGATACTTGGCTCTCCGGAAGGCTGCCTGAATCTGAACAGACTGGTCTGAGCTGCTTCTCTTCTTCCCCTGTGGTGTCTTTCTTCCGCTGACATCACCTAACGTAGCGCCTTCGTGATGTCAGAGACTGTGACCCTTACACACACCCCAGTCATGAACGGGTCCCTCGCTGGCTTATGACCTTCGAGGTGGCTTATGACCTTCGAGCTGGCTTATGACCTTCGAGCTGGCTTGTGACCTTCGGGCTGCCGTTTGACCTCTTGGGCAATCTTATGATTCTCGGGCTGGATGTTTTTCGGGTTAGTTCATGACCTCCAGGCTGGTTTATTACCCTCGGGCTGGTTTATATAACCCTCGGCTTGGCTTATGAAGTATTAAGGATATTACTCTGATGAGGAGGGGAGGGGAGAAGGTGTGTGAGGGGCGTCTATGCAAATCAGTTTTATAATTATGTTTTACGGAAATGTTCCACGACTGCTGGCGAACCGCTGCGCGCTCGTTTCAGAATAACGTTTACCACGGACAAATATTCTTTCTTTTTGATATGAGATGGAGACCATTTACGGCCGTGATTATCTGTAGTGATGGCGACAGTCGTTGTTGTTTATGCGAGTTGATGGTCGTCACAACGGTCAGGTAGAGGCTTAGTTGTCGGTGGGTGGTGACGGTGCTGGAGTGATGGCAGTGGAAGGGAGAAAGAAGAGTAAGAGGACTAAGCAGAGTCAGGAGATCGGGAGGGCTGGACTGGGGGGGAAAGAGGGAGACCGAGGGTGTGTGGGGGGAGGATGGGAGGGAGGGGAGTAGGGCGAGAGGAAACGATGGGAAGAGGAAAAAACTAGAAATAAGGGAGTAGTAACAGGGTGTGGGAGACGGGGAGGGAACATGGATGGTTAAGGAGGAGGAGGAGGAGGAAGAGGAGGAAAGGAGGATAAGAATGGGTGAAAGAGTGAGGAGGAGAAGAGGAAGGATGGAAAAAGGCTTACAGAGAGTGGGAGTAAAGTGAGGTCGAAGCAGTAACCTGGGGAGAAGACGAGGTGACACATACCGTACCTCTAGTACTCCCTCTAGTACTCCTCCTGGTACTCCCTCTAGTACTCCCTATCACTCCTCTAATCCCTGGAGGATCTTCACAGGCGCTGCCTCCTTGTAAGGTGTGGTTGTCCCAAAAGTTTCCTCTTTGTTTAATAAGCGGTTGCTCAGGTTGGGTAATTACACAGACGCGTGTTACTACCTGGGACATGAATGATAACAGGAGACCTAATGGTCTATGAAGAGGTTATCATCTGCAGTCATAATCTCACCTGTGGTAGAAACAGGATTTCTTCCTAATTTCGAGTCACCGGCACATTTCAAAATTCTTCTGTTAAAGTCCTGTGTCCTGATCGTTTACACAGATGAAAAGTATGGGTCCCATGGTCCCATGACTGAACCCTGTGGTACCCCTCTTGTCACATGAAGCCAGTTGATGTGATGTTGATCAGTGCGAGCTGCAATTGCTGATGTTACAGGATTAAGGTGAGATGACTTAAGATGAGATGAGGTAGGTAGGCAGGGTTCCCGTGATCCTGGTGCAGGAGACTTGATGAGACAGTGGTCTACTTGTTGGCGCTGGAAAGACGAGTTAGTGGGAGTCGTTGCGTGGTGCTGGTGCAGCTGTGAAGTGTGGTGAGGAGGAAGTTCCGAGGGAAAGTTGTGTGTGGGTGGGCGCTGGGTCTCGTGAAGCTTCTGTAGGAGGGAGGAACGGTTGCCGAGGTCCTAAGTTAGTGGGCGGTTGCCTAAGTTTTGAATGTGTGCTGCAGAAGGCGAAGCTGAAGGTCCCGTAGTTATGGCTGCTGTAGGAGGAGGGCGTCACTGATGGAGGAGGCAGGAGCCACAATAACTCGAGGTTACTGCCGAAGGAGGCCGTAGGATATGAGACGCTAGAAATCCCCTATCAGAGAGTTATGAGCCACATCTTCAGGCAACAAGAAGATGTTCTTGAGGTCTACGGCAAGTGAGTTGTTGGAAAAAGTGGAGAATGTTCGAGCATATATATATGTGTGGCTTGGGTCGACCAAGTCGCGGGAGTGATGGCCGCCCAGGTCAGTGAAGATGGCCCCTTGGGGATTAAGTTGGCCGTTGATTGGTAGGAGTTTAGACACGAATGGACCTCCCGTTGTGAAGGTCCAGGTCCAGCCACCTGCTGAGGTCCAGCTGGGTCACACGAGGTTAATGTCAGGCGCTTGGCGAAACACCCAGGTACCTGCTTGGGTGGGGTTGGGACACGAGATTAACGTAGAGTCGCTGCCAGAGGGATTATGTAGGACATCTGCGTAGCGCAGTGGGTATTGACGCGACAGATCTCCTAGTCCTCGTTATCCCATTACCTACACAATAGCCCCTCACTGTAGAACATATGTGAGATGTAATTACAGCGACCTCGCCTCGCTCTTGTATATCTTGTCTTGTGTGTCATTACCTCCTCGTCTCCGGTGAGATTGTGGGGCTATGGGACTCTAAATCAACACGCTAGTGTTGGAGGAAAGGGAAGGGAAAGAGAGGGAGAGGGAAAGTACAAGGAGGATGAGACGGAAGAGAGAGAGAGAGAGAGAGAGAGAGAGAGAGAGAGAGAGAGAGAGAGAGAGAGAGAGAGAGAGAGA
>JAYMFT010129862.1:0-13059 GCA_038088735.1 Panulirus argus | reverse complement strand
TTTTCTCTCGTCCATTATCTTAATCCTTCATTATCGCTCCCTCCTCATTCATCTCAGCTTCAAGTCTCTAATCTCGCTGTGTAGGGGAGATAAAGATCGTCTTCCTGCTGCACCTAAGAAACAAAAAAAAAAATAAGTTCCGAATAAAGCAAACTGCGAAACGTCTCTCTTTCACCACAACTCCCGTGTACAGAACGCCTGTCTTGCCTAGAAAACTAACTTCTTTTTCCTCTAAACCGCCTACCGTGCCATAGCTTTCCATGTCGTGCCTTAGCATACCATAAACCTCCTTTGTTTACCAAAACCTCAGCCACAGCAACCTGTCCTATTTTCTTTCACGATTATGACCTTCGAGAAGTGGAAAAAAGTCCATGTCCTACCACGAGCCTCCCCCATTTGTCCTGTGACATTCTCTGTCCTACAGCACCTTCTCCCGCACTTACGATAATATTTTTGTTTGATCATGACTTCTCACGAAACCACGGTTTTCCCTTTCACACCACCACTCACGATTTTCTCCCATTCCATATCTTTTGCAATTTATAATGACCATTTTTGCACTAACTATCGCACTCCCCGTTTAAAAAGAACTCTCTGCACCTCTGCCATACAGCAGCCTGGTCAGGGGGGGTGTCAGTCTTCTCTTTTCTCTCACGTCTCCTTTGCTGTCTCAGAACTATGGGCCAGACGCCTCCCTAACCTCATGTGGCCTTTGTATTCTTTGCTTTCCATCCCTTATCTCCGTTTCGTTTCCTGCCGACCTTCCTTCCAAACCTTCCGCCCTTATCTCTCTCTCTCCCTTCAACATCCTTTCCCCCCCGTTCCTCATCCACTCCCTCACTGCCCATTCCTTCCTCGGTGCCAATCTTCTCCTCTTGCGAATCCATTCCCCATCCCGAACGGGAGACTGCTCTGTCCTCGTCACTCACGGCCATCTGGCCCACTGGAGCGTTCGCTCTCATTTACAGCTTTGCTCTTCTCTCTTAGAGGCCACAGTGCTGGTGTCCTTCGCTGCCATCGTCCCTCTTTTTGTTTTCCCTCTTTCTCTCAACGCGAGATGCTTCCTTTTCAATGATTACCATAACGAAACTTGTCTCAAGACGTCATTTCAAGTCTTTGCCTCTCTCTCTCTCTCTCTCTCTCTCTCTCTCTCCCTGGGATCAGATGAAGTCCTAGCCATCTCCTCCAAGATGAAAAATGAGTAATGTGCAAAGTCAGTGATATTACTGACGAGGCAAAGTCTGGACAAAAGCAAAAATTGCAGCAGAAAGTCACCAAATGGCATATGCAAAACCATTAAACAAAGGAGGATTCCAGCTAATACCTATGCAGTACAGGTCAGTTAGATTGACTTGACATGTAATAAAAGGCTTTAAACGAGTGGGAGAAAAGGACACTTATTAGACCTATTACGATCTTCCAGGTTTGTAAAATCTCAACTGCCTATTATCAGGCAAATGTGCCTAATTCAGTAATCTGTTTATCATTATCATTATCATCATCATTATCATTATTATTATTATAGTTATCATTATCATTATTATTACTGTCACTATCATTATCAGTAAAAGAACTACATCACCGAAAGTCAACATGCATTTGTACCAGAAAAAGGACGCAAAACCAATCATTATCCAACGACATATATAAATGATCAGTTCGAGGAGAGAATGGACATGGGTTTTCTCGATTTTGCAAAAGCATTTGGCTAAGTAAACCACGGAACTTCGCAACGGAAAGGAGCAAAACATAAAATCAAGGGTAAGAGAGGAAGGTGGACCAAGGCGTTAATAACGAACATACAGTTCAAAGTAGTATCAAACGGAACCATCTGATGAAGATGTCCTCGGGGTACCACAGAGTTTAGCCTCTGTTCTTTTCACGATGACGATATTACACTACGACAGATAAATAAAAGACCCCACAGCATGGTGATTCGCTTATGACGCCAGAGTGAGCAAAATGCTTGGATCAGAAGACGATCAAATGAAGAGGCAAAAAGACCAGCATACAAATGGGCAGAAGCGATCCTAATGAAAGTTGACGAAGATTAGTTTGACCAAATTATAAATGGAACAAGTGAGAATACATCAGTGACACCGTGTAAAGCCCCAAAAGAGAAAGCGATCAGAAGTGAAGCAAATGTAAAAGAGTTAGATGTCATCATTGATAAGAAACTACAGTTCGGAGAACATACGGAGAAGAAAGATAGTACTGATGAGTGAGGTGATGAGTTGGTATGATTTTAAGAACTTTCACAATAAGAGACAGAAAATTACTGATGAAAACGTCTGATGAACACATAAGAAGCAAAACCCAATACTGCTGTTTTATGGGTCACCAACGAAACATACGTAAATAGACTAGAGATAATAAAAAGCACTATACGAGTAAAATCGACGGGATGGAACGTATGAACTCTCATGGAGAGCTAAAAGAATTGGAACCATATAGCCCAGAAAAATGAAAGGAGATATCTATGATACAATCTACGCATTATAACAAACAGAATGTATAAGGGAAAATACATTGAACCTGAATGCCTCTCAATAAGGAAGATAACAGTTACTGAATCTACAAGAATACCTTAGAAAGTACCAAACGTAAATCAGAAAAAAAAATATAGGAGATTCCAGCTAGGAAGTTTAAACAGCTATACATCACACTGCCACTGAGATATACGGAACGTGCATGAAACAACTACACAAACATTTAACAGAAAACTTACCAAGCAGCTGAAATCAATCCCAGATGAACTCAAAAGTAGGTTATTATGTAATGCAGGTGGTAAGAAGAGAAACAGTATTATTCATCAGAGAACACTTAGCGTCAGCCCTGCTATTTTGGCAAAATCTCGTTTCATGTACACTCTCTCTCTCTCTCTCTCTCTCTCTCTCTCTCTCTCAAAAGAAAAAAATATCGTAGAGATTAGAGAAACTGGATCCAATCATTAAGTGGAATAAAGATTTTTTCACTTCCACTCAACTAACTGAGCGGCTGGAAAGAGAAAAGAAAAAAACGGTTCACGAACAAAGCAGAAAAAAAAATAAAACATGAAATCAGAATCTGAACCCTTAAAGGTGGGAGATGAATACAAAAATGACCCCATGGAATTATGCATGATGTTAAATGAACAAAAAGGAATCCATTCCTGACCCGAAATACCGCGAGAAGTTAAATGATGGACTATCCAACCGACATGATGGGAATGCGCTCACAGACACTGAGATATCACAAGATAACATAATCAGAACGACTGATCAGCCCAATCAATTCAGCTTCAGGATCAGACGGAATCCCAGCCGTAATTCTCTACGAGACAAAGACGGTAGTACCGAAACTAGTAATGCTGTTACTGAGGAAATGTCCGGATGAAAGCAAAATTGCAGACATTCACGAAATGACATGTATAATTACGTCAACACGCAGAACAGGATCCACGCAAAAAATTCAAAGTAGAAGCCAGTTAGCTCTTATCTTCCATGTAACAGAAGTCTTTTAAAGAGTGATAAAAGGGCATATATCAGAACCTTTAATCAACAACAGCTACATAAACGAAGGCCAACATGGATTTGCACCAAGAGAAAGGGACGCAAACCCAGTTATTGTCCAACTACTATGACATATTTGAAAGTTGAATGCAATGATAGAGAATGGGGACACTGTTTTTCTTAATGACCCTAAGACTGATCTCAAGACTGTTGACTATACAGTTAGAGTAGCAGCAACAGCAAAGAAAAAGCAAAATAGAAAGAATTGCTTATAATGCAAGACATACCGTGAGCGCCATGTGCTTTCCCTGCCAAAAGCCCTGCCAAAAGCCCTACCTAATGGCAAAATTTCGTTGTAGGTACTAAATAAAATAAAAGGTAGGCAGGTATCGCTCGCTTGACAAGAGATTCAGAATCGTGAAAAATCGCTTCTCTAACCATGTTCTTCATATCATTCTCTAAAGCAACGGTGCCTTTACTGCTATTCATACATTACTGTAACCATTAATGCAATCATCTATCTAGTTTTTCTTACTTTCTATGGTTTGAGATTTGCTATGGTACGGAGTATGGCTTACTGACCTGCTGATATCTATTCTGTTCATCACAGATGCACATCATGAATCACTACACTGCATTTCCTCCTGTGGGGATGCCATTAGCTACTCATCTTGGCTCTTGATTGATGATAGTAGTCCCCCCGCCCAAAACGTCTCTAGAGCTCCAGCTGGCTCTATCCTCCTCCTTGAGAGCTCCTCCTTCCCCTGCCATTCCTCTCACAAGGATAGCGATACACTCCTGCAACAGTGTCTTTGGCCAGTCACCTGACAGAAAAACAACCTTCCTCAGTCGTTCCGTTGAAATAATATCATCTACTCTTCAGCAAGATAAAATGTTTCTCTTGTGGCCCTTTTGTTCTCTGACTACTTTGCATATTGCGATATGGAAGAGAAAAGGAGTTCTAAGAACTGAAAGATTCACACTGTACCTATAAAGACCACACAATACAGTTGATGTGGTCTTTAGATTATCATTTAACGCAGATGTGAACCGAGGAACACAATAGATGAAAAAAATCTTAGCATCACAACCTGGTTCTCTTAAAATGAAGACTGTCATGCAGACTTAACATAAACTAAACGGAACTAAACTAATATCATAATGCCGTTTCCGAGGCTCCTCGCTCCGCAGCGTCCTTCAGATTCACATATATTCTTACTTGTTGGATCCTTCCAGCCGGCCCTTTGACTCTTTTCTGCCAAACAGTACACAGATTTCACCCAGTCAATATATAGAATTCAATGAGATTTGCATAAAATGGCTCGAAAAAAAAAGACAAATATATGAATAAAAATAAATTACCTAAAGAGTTTTCAGGGCCGGATTTTGCAGCTTAAATACTACGTTAACATGAAGACCTCACGATAACACCGTTTGCCAAGTGTCACATGCTGAGGCATCTGGGAAATTTAGAGTTACATAAGGAGCGCGAGTGAGATCTCTTCACGATGATGGCACACGAAACACAGATCAGATCAAGGTATAGATGCTATACTTTATGGCTGATTCTTCTTACCCCCTCTCCTCACTTTGTTCGGCTGGGGAACGAGGTTTAATAAGAGCCCATCGATGGTACATACTCCGAGATGATGAAGTCTTTGTTGCTGCATATCCCGTTATGATGACCTCCCGCACACTACATGACCCATAATAATGACCTCCCCGCCAGTATATGATCCCCAGCGATGACTCCCGAAGAGCAAAGTTGCTCGTAATGATGGCCATACCGCCACAAAAATGATCGACTGTGATGATCTTACCGAACTGGTCTGAGTAGTAGTTATTATCTCAACTCCCGCTACGGGACCCGTGATAGGATGAATTTTAAACCGACGTATAATTCACGTCTATGACTTTTCTACGATGACGTGATTCGCGGTGATGATCTTCCAAGTGCTACGTAATAAACAGTTATGACCTCGTCATCATGACCCATAACTTTCTGACCGCCGTGACACGACTCGAAGTATGACATCATTTCCTATACATAGTCTTATGCTGACTTTAAATACAGCATGACACAATGATAAAACCCCTTGCTACAATGTGACACATATTGATGTACTTAACGTCGATATTCGACTCTGATATACCGTCCTCACAGCGAACTAAACGGGAATAACGATCTACCCGCAACTGCCTGGCCCATAGTGGTGACTTCACACCCAGTGAATGAAGCCATTTCCCTCCTCAACCTCAAATCACACAACCTTAGTAACTCTTGCCTTCATTATCAAAAAAGACACTCATGGTCTATCACTCCAAGCACCACCTTTGTTAACACATAATACCAGTAATCTACAGTCCTCCTCATGCCAACCATACCAACACACCGTCCTCGCCACTATACATGTCCATTAAACCATCCACTCCTGCCACTATACACACACACTCCAACCAAACTACCACTAAACAAGCACACTATCCCCTCACCTTACCTGGCATGTCTGCCTCCCCAAAGTCCCACCACACTCGTCGTTTCATAACCCAAGTAACCTAGCCAACGTCATCAGTACACAACCCCACCACCCTAGTCACTATATTACAACCTGGTCGCTGGACAAACCCCATTAAGCTCACACCATCTCCAATACATTTGTAATTTTCGATCAACCTTGCCACAGCAAAACCACAACAACCCGTCACTCATGCTATTAGGGCACCCCAGCACTGGACAATATCTCCAGTACGCAAATCTACCAGTGCAAGACCTTTGCCTTTGTACATACAACCGTAATTATCTACCACTTCCCCCGCTACAAATTCCCAAGAAACCAAAACCTCGCCATTAAGATAACTCATAAACCCACAACCCCCACCATTGGAAACCCTCACCACTGAAGGACCCCCAATAACTTTTTGCTCTTGCCATAACAGAATCTCGCAATTCCACCAACCTAGCCTTTATAGAACTCCACCAACCCATTGCCCTCCCCATCAAACAAGTCACTAATCCATCAAGCTTTCCATTAAAAGTACTCCACTAACTCTCAACCCCTGACATTACAGAACCTCACTATTTTACCAGCCTCAGCTTTAAAGATATTCCACCAACCCACTGCCTTCGATATCAGAAAACTTTACCAACTCACTATCCTTGTTATCAATAAACTTCATCATCTTACCACACTCCCCATTAAAAAAAAAACAACAACACATCTTCCTCCCTGTTTACCCCATCAACACACTATCCTCGCCATTAAAGAACAACTCTTAATAACACACTGCCCTTGCCACTGAGGAACTCCAGCAACACACCAATCGTCATCAAGGAATCCCCACTATTCCACCACCCTCGTCATCAAAGGGATGTAAGAATACGCCCATCCTCGCCATCAGAAGACCACACCAACCCACCACACTATCCACATCACAACTCTAGCCACTTAACATAACAATTCCAGTAGCTTATCACCCTCACCATTAGAAAACCCTGGAGAGCACCACCATCGGCACTGAACAATCTCAGATCCTTCTATTACTTCACCAATTTTACACCCCAGCAATCCGACATCCTCTCAACTACACAACCCCAAGTGACCAACCATCTTCACCTTCATACAGCCTCGGTGACCCCAACATCTTCGTCGGTATAAAAACCCAGCCTCGACATTAAACATCCTCAGTAACATATCACCCTTATCTACTATACAGCCTCCGTGACCCATCATCCTCATTCATGACAAAATCCACGAGACCGTCACCCTTTCCATAGCTCATTAACCATGGTTGTACCACATCAACCCAAGAATTCAAGACAATCGCCTCTTCACAAACCCTAGTGAGCTTTTATCAGTAAAGAGCCTGATAGATTCGCCACTCTTCCCACCAGACCGTCTCTGTTATCATATCACTTTCCCCACAGCAAAACCCCAGGAACTCACCTCACCCCGATACAGCCCCAGTTATCAACTACCACACACTCCCTTGCAATGTTCCATCCACAACTTAGTATAGCACAAGGCAAACATATGTAAACTATCCTTCCGTACAAACATATGTGGGAATGAGTTTTGCAGAAATGGGGTCCTCATTCCCCAAGCTCCGCAGGTTGGCGAAAGACACTGACACCCTTCCTGGTGAAGACCCCCTACCCTGCTAACTCACACTAAAGAAGTTCGTATGTTAGAGGCATCGTGGTCAGCTACTGAACAAGTCTCCGTGCTTCATTCAGGCTTCCTCTTTATCAGTAGCGTCTCACTTAGATGAAAGCATGAAACATAACTTTTTTCAATGATCATTTCCCTTTTTGTACTATGGGTTTATGTGCTTAAGTTGTGATTGATAATGTCATTGATACAGATCGTCTTTTCTGTCTGGCTTACATTACTCTGAAACAAATGTTGCTAGTCTGCTTCAAATGATGTTCAAAGTTCAAAATCCATTAACTTTGGGCAGCTTTATGATTTCTTTATTCTGGATGCACGGTATGAGATACTGGCTGCCGTAGCTCTACAACTTTCACTTGTCGTCTGCTGCATTATAATCAAAATCGGTATTCCGGTATGATATGACAAATGCTACCATTAGACTCAAAATAAATCTGGTAAGACGTTTTATTTTTTGGTGATTCTTTCCTACTCTCGCAGAAGGAATTCGAAGCTAAATTTGGACCCAAGGGGAGAAGATGAATGGATCCAGTGCTTCGTGATTGCACGTTCAGACCAACATATGTCACTAACGATTTACGGTCCCTCGTATTCTCCGGCAAGTACCACCCACTCCGGAGCCCTGCTCTTTCCATATCATTCGTTTTCAATTTTGCAGAAGAATTTCAGTACGTACTCCTACCTTTATGTAGTACCGATACGACACGGGCAAATTAATTATGGGAGGAAGAGAATGTGAAAATCATTCTGAGCTCCGAAGGTGTTTGCAGATCAGAATTTTAAAGATAAGTATACGTCAGAGGTGGAGGAAAGACGAAAGGATGATGAGAATTCCACAGCTTAGCTGTACGAGAAAAGGAGAAATTATTACAATTGTCATTACTCGTGTGACTGGTCTCCACACAGACAATGTGGGGAAGCAGCGGCCAGAGAAGTGCCTCGGGTCCAAGCATTTCTGGCAGGGACATATCCAGACATCTTACGTGATCAGGGGATGATTTAATGCACCAATACCTGTAAAACAGGGAAAGTGCAGTAACAATCACAGTCAACAGAGTGGGATGACTGGAGGGAGGTAATACCTGAAGAGAATTAATGAGACGGAAAGCTTTTGATTTCACTATGCCTAATGCAAAAATAGTGGAGGAGTCACCCTAATCATGCACCTTTATGGGTCTCGATGGTGCAGGGGTCAGCATTACCGACTATGACGCAAACACGAGTTCACCCAGGGTCGGGCCCGCATGGGCTCGAATCCTGGGCAGGATGAGTCGGCCTGCATTTACCTAGCTCTTCATCCTCCCCTCGGGGTTAGTCGACTGTATAGGTACCTGGCTTAGGCTAGGGTATATGTAGGTAGTGAATTAATGAGATGGCCTTGAATATGGCGTTCACTTGCCCGTACCATTCCAGCTAACAATGTAAATGAGGAATCACTTTATAATGGGGTAAACCAAATCCCTGGAGACCTGAAATAACTGCTGACAAGAGGGATAATCACACCACTTACACAACACCCCCACATTTTGGTTAAGATTTATTAATGTTGAATATATGGGGTTTTCAGGTCAGAGTGAAGGTTATGGCCACGCCCAGCTTGTTAATGCAATTACTCTGTTTGACTGAACTGTTCTGAAATCGATCAGGGAGAAATGAGTGACACGTAGAAAGAGAAAGGGAGAGAAATTGCATTTTAGAACCACTGAATTTAGCGGTAAGCCTTTCCGTTCTGAGACGTTGCAGAGCTCTGAAGTGAGGGTGAAAAATATTCTCAGTACAAGAAAGAGAACGAGTAATACGAATGGGGAGACGACGAAGAGTGAGCCGAATTGTGTAAAGAGGAATAATCAACGTAAGAGTGAACAGGGATAAAAGTTGATCGTGGAAGTTGTTCTATCAACGAATCCTGCACTCGAACGGCCACAGATGAAGCTGTGCATCAAGGATCAGAGTGAAACAGAAAAGCTAAAGGAATGAAGTTTAGGAAGAGAACACTTATGTCGCACCCTGTTAAATGCTTTTGAAAAGTGGAGGGTCTCGACAAAAGTTTGATGAAAATCCCTGAGAGAGAAAAAAAAAAGACGAGTTACACACTAGAGATTACAAGTAGATACAGTCCTACGAGATCAATGCTGGTGGTAAGACAGAAAGGAATGGGATTCTAACTGTTTGAGAAACTGATATCTGAGCGAAGTTTCAAAGACTTTCGATGCAGGATAAGTTAGAGCAATAGAGCAAAAGTTCGAAGGATTAACGAAGTCTCCTTTCTTAGCCCTATGTTCATGAGTTGTTTTGTTCCAGTGACAAAACATTTGTAAACATCGCCACGAACAGATGGCAGCACTGACGCTTTTGTTACTCCCAGTACCTTCCTAAAACGCCCGACAGAGTAAACACCATTTTCGATCCATTCCTACCCCAGTTGTGCTGGAGGTGAACACGTGGTTTCTTGTGGTCTGCAAAGCAAAGTACCCAACGGTACTAAGATTAGGTATATTTTCTTTGGGATGAACTACTTCCTAATTTCTTTGAACGTATATGATACAGCAAGAAGTTTTCGATTTTATCTATAGAAATATACGAAACAATACTTGCTTAAGCGAAGACTTTTGGAGATGGCTGCAGACAGTGAAGGCGAGAGAATTATGCATATGGCGGCTGACTGTCTCAGTGATGGTGAATATAAGGAGGACAGTGCGAGTGACTATGATGAAGATGAAAAAGGTCAGCATATTTGAGCCGCAAACTACATGTACTGTGAAAGTGAGGCTACAGATGAAGAACTACCTCCATGAAAACCTCTTGCTGAGCGACCAAGATACATGCAACGGTCAGAAAAAGACATTGTGACATTATGGGCGATAGAGGAAACCCAATGCCAGAGTGCCACACCTCGCCTCCACAAGGTCCTGATCAGACATTTTCCCCTCTGAGCACATTCACATCCAAAAGTCTCTCTTCTGTACGCCAATCAGTTAGTGCCTACAGTAATAATTCCCGTTTACCACTTTTCCTACTCCACGCTTGTCCCTCTTTTAAAACCAGCTATTCCTAATCACCAGTCTTTTTTTCTACACACAATCCCACAGTCTGTTCATTATATCGATTCAAGTCGCTGAATTCCCCATATACCCTTGTTATACCCGTAAGAACAACATTACCCACGTGAGCACTTAAATCACCATCACTAATACCTCTCCGTCAGACTTCTCGTGGCCAGATAGATAAGCACTAATATTCACCCACCTCTCGTATTTCACTTTCATTTTTGCCCACATCAGTCTGGGGATCACATCCCTAAACTCTTCTACACACTCGTACAACTTCCTCAGCAGAAGTGCTACATCTTCCCGAGCTCTCATCTTCACACTTACCCCTGACTTTACCTCTAAGACATTCCCAAACTATTCTTCCCCTTCATCCTTGAGTTTTGTTTCACCAAGAGCCAGAACATACAGGCTTCTTTCCTCAAACATACTAGCTACCTCTCCCTTCCTTTAATTATGTGTACATCCACACTCATTTAGCTACGCCGAGCCTTCGAAAAAATAAGCACTAGTCACTTGGCTCCTACGTACTGTTCCAACTTTTAAAAGATGGAAAAGTTTTTTTCTACTCCCCTCCCCCCCTCCTCCCCCGCCCTTGTCCAACTCCCACCTCTCGCTGTCGCCTTATACGACACGCAGGAAATAAATAGGAAACAGTCCTTCTTCCCTCACCCTACTACCACACTTGTCCTCTGTTTCGCCTATTGCTCTCCCAATTCTACAAATTTTATATCCTTCTTCGACAGTCTAACTCCTGCCATGAGACTGTGACATCCTTTCACACGCAAGCCGAGATCCTCTACCTCGGGGATTTCCACGTTCACCATAAGGAATGGTTGAATTCCTCCCATACGGAAGGTGGAGGGATTGAAGTCCTCACATTCTCCGTTCTCAATGATTTAGAGCGAATCATCTCCCACCCTACCCATATGCCTGACCGATGTGACCACTCTCCTATTTTTCTGGATTTGTTTTTCACCTCTTGTCCATCTCGCTGTAAATACTCAATTTCGCCCCCAGTTGTTTCATCTGTTTATACTCATAAATGTATCTATTCTAAAGGCACATCCCCTTCCAGCAGCCCTTTCTAAGCATAAATACTGGCACTTGAACAAAGCTGATTGGAATTACTTTCTGACTTTCTTTGTGAAAATTACTGTCCTTTATGTGGTGATGTTTCTGTCTCTGCTAAACGCATAGCAGAGGTTATTTTTGCGGGAATGAAAGCATTTATTCTCTCTTCCTTCGATCCGAAACTACTTCATCCAATCCACGGTTCAACTGTTTCTGTTCTGAGGCCATTCAGACAAGGGATCAGGCATACTGAGCTTGGAGAAACTCTCATACCTCTGGCTACCATTCAGATTTTATCACTGCTCGTAATTGCTGCAAGCACGTTATCCGTGAGGCGAAGCGTTCCTTTATACAAAGGAAGTGCGATAACCTCTCCCCGTCATCCACTGATAAGTCTTTCTGGTCTTTAGCTAAGGGCATATCTAACAACTTCTGTCGCTCTACTTTTCCCTCACTTTTCCGTCCTAACGGTACTAGAGATGCCTCTCCCGTTGAAAAGCCAACTTTCTTTGGTTCCCGTTTCTCCTCTAACTCCAACATGGATGACCGTAACATTCCCTCATCCCCTGATGCTCCGCTCACTAATTCTATGCCTCTTCCCGTAATCTCTTTTCGGACTGTCCGAAAAGCTCTTGCCCTACGCCGCAATATTGGTTCACTTTCCCTCTTCTATAGCTATTACTTTGGTTTTTGCTCCCGAGAGCTGGCTGCTTGTGTGCCCCATCAGTAGCTAGACCACGGAATACTCGGCAAGCTGTTGCATCACATGGTTATTGTGTCGCCATTGGCAACTCAAGGGTGCGCCGTTTTGATACCTGCTTCTTTCCCTACGCGTCTAAGCTTTGGAACTCTCTACCTTCCCATGCCTTTCCCATTAACTATGACGTAGCACATTTCAAAAGACAGTTTTTTTTCACTTTCTCAGAAATTCGTAAATTCTTTCCACTGTCTTTCTTTTTCCGTTTCATAACTCTCTCTATATTTCAATTAAGGCCCAGCCTGGATATGGACTTTTGTCCGAGACTGGAGCCTTCATCATAAAAAAAAGAACATAATATGCACTTCGTGCAAAACTGCACAAATACTTGTGAAACATTTTGGTCTTTCTTAATTCTGAATATTTTTGCGACATTTTGAATAATCTAGTGACAAAACACGAACCTTTATCTCACGGGAGAAAGACTGAAATAAGCACTATAGAGCAAGGCGAGAGAGAGAGAGAGAGAGAGAGAGAGAGAGAGAGAGAGAGAGAGAGAGAGAGAGAGAGAGAGAGAGAGA
>JAYMFT010129861.1:0-27149 GCA_038088735.1 Panulirus argus | reverse complement strand
AAAAAAAAAAAAAAAAAAAAAAAAAAAAAAAAAAAAAAAAACTATAGTATACATTTACTAGGAAATATTTAATACCATAAAATATATTCTGTACATTTACTAGGAAATATATAATACCATAAAATACATTCAGTACAATGAATTATGTTGATGAAAGCAGAAAATAACACTCTGAATCCTGGTGCAATCTCTCCTTCACAGAAAAAGTATGTTCTTGAAGGCGTTCTCTTCCAAATTAATGCAGTTTCATCCATGATAAGATTCTGCTTAGGAGAATAACTGCCTTCCTTGATAATCGTCTTGAGGGTTCCTTTGAAAATTTTCAGAAGCAACAACATCAGCAGAAGTAGCCTCACCAGTCATCTTGATGTGGAAATGGTAACATTTCCTAGATTTCATAAACCAACCAGGACTTCCTTGAAATGTCTTCATTGCTTCTTCTGCTTCCAAGTCAACATATGTACTTTGGACCTTTGCTTGTGTCAGAAGCATACTGACAGGAACATTTTCGTTAGTTTGGTGTTCAGTTAATACACTCAACATTACTTCCCTTATCTCCGGGATTAAACTTCAGAAATATGAAGTTGTAGATGCTATGATTAATGTTCCACTCTCAGTCCTTTCTAGATCTTCTCTGCACTATCAAGAATAGTCCTGTAAGCAGATTCACAAAGTCCAAGGGCACTCTTAATATCAGCTATTTGTTCAACTCTCTCATGACATTTGAGCACATTCATTGTAACCTTACTGGTGATGGCCTTATGCTTCCTAGCACCACTGGTACCAGGAGAACTTTAAAGATGCTTTAGTGGCATGATGCATAGGGTAAAACATGTGCAAATATCCAGTATACTGCAGCACAAAATTTTGTATCACTCGGTGACTGTAGACTATTCACACCATTTGTATGTGTGCTTCTTGCATGGTGCTGTTAATGCCACACCACTGTGCTGCAAACCCAATGATGGCATCATTATTTAAAACTTAAGCCTGTGTAATTTAAAAAAGATGTAAATGAACCATGCACATTGTTGTAAAAATGGTTTGAATCAAATACACGTAAATGAAGTGGTACCTGTATTCTGTACTTAAACTCATTTTTTGTTCCCAACTCACACTGAACATATATCATCTCTTAATTTGGACATCTAGGAATGGGGAAGCAGTAACATGGTTATATTCAGTTGTGTAAAAACATAGTTTCTACCTATATCTTTGTCTAAATTTCACTTGTTTCCCAGTATTAGATTTCAGAATACTTCAAATTTGTCTTGCAATAACATAAATGCGTTGGACATAAGAACTCCTCCATTCTGTTTTGGAAACCTGATATAAAACATGCATCTCAAAAGATGGATTTTTCTTTCTTTTTTTAAAGCAGCTGCTCATCTCAGTATACAGTACTGCTTACATATGGCAGTCCATTCTCCAGCTTTCCCTCAGACAGATTGGAATTAAAAGCCTTCCTCAGTTTTAACTCTCCAGCCCTCACTTGTCCTCAGCATCCCTGTCCATCCATTGTGATGTTGTTGCTTTCCCACTTCTCTACAGATATTATTTCAGCCACTATTCTTGTGAGTAATCAGTGTGTGTCCCAGCCACTAAGGTCTCAACTCATAGAACATGGCTGGCTGCTGCATCCCATAATTTCCCTTTGATTAACCACACTCAGATTGACTGTTCTTATTACCCCCTTTCCCCTTGAACAGCAGAACTTGGAATTCTCCTTTTTCTTTTTCCTCGCTCTCTTTCTGTAATCCTTTCACCCCTTTGCGTATCATATAATGTTCTTTTGTGTGCCTCCTCTAGGTCATAATTACATTTTGTTTCTCCTCATTATCATATTTGTGCACATGGGGGGAGGTCTAAACCTCTCTGTTATGAAATTCTCAAGATTCAGGCTGCAAGCACAAAAGGAGCTCATTTAAGTCTTTTCTTGGACTCTGTATTTTTCTAATCATCCAAGATGGCCATAATTAAGGCATTTTTTTGCCCATGCCATGTCAGTTACTATAAGAAAAAAAAGATGCATATCAGGTTTAGAAAATAATTTTTATCTCTTGGACTTGCAACCCCAAAGTACCCATTAAACATTGCCATCAGTGAACTAAAAGAATTCTTGAACCTCTGGATTGCCAAACTAGTTGCTTCCAAACTAGTAAAGAGTGAATGCATTTGGTGGATTAGGCAAAAAATCTCTTTTATCATGGACACATGAATTTATATGTTATATTGATAGCCCGGTTCAGTGTATTCATGGATACTTTTCCCAAAATTTTTTGATCTGCAGCTCAGTTATGTGAGTGATCCTGGAGCAGTTTATTATGAGCTGGGAGAAAAATACACAGAACACAATAAGATTGCCTCAAAGATGGTTCTTGGGTTACAAGATGGTTCATCAGTGCCTGTTGTCATTTACAATCCAGATTCACACCACCGCCGTGAGTTGCTAACAATCAGAACATCTAATCCCTTTGTAGAGGTGAGTTGGTATGTTTTTCTTTTGCCCATGGCAGTGTGAACAGCCAAATCAGCTGTCAGAACCTTTCAACCAATTTGTTCCTTTAGATCCGTGTGACACTATTAATGCACTTTCACCTTTCCTCTAGGTTACCTAAACCATGGTGGCTTGTTTGCTGAATTTGGTTAATTTTTTTCAAGATTAATACTACCATAAGCGTGGTAGAATTTACAGTACCTTGACTGAGATATGCTTGTAACTTGTGTCACTTTTATTGTTGCTGTCTCAAATATTTTGTGAAGAGTACCATGTTTCAAGAGTTTCACCTGAACTTATTGCAATCAGAAATTGAACTTCATGAGACTAATTGGATGCAAGAAGACAATGATAAGGCTTGGCCAATGTCCTGCCCAAATATATGTAGCACCTTCTACAGGGCCTCCCAATTTATTTTATCTGTCTGTCACTGATGCTCTTTTCAACCAGGAACTCCCAACAAGGGGGTGGCTATGGCAAAAGAGTCTCCACTTATAGCTGTCCTTACATGCCTCCCTCACATATGCCATTCCATGCATTCTTCCATCATTTCTCTTCTTTTAGTACTCTCCTACTCTATTTCTTATGACATAGGTGGTCTTCCTTTCACACCAACTCTGTTAATCTTGCTATCATACACTCTCCCTGTAAACTCCCCATCTTGCATTCTTTCGAAATGCCCAAACCTCCTCAGAGTGTTACATTTCACCTCCATCTCAGCCCTATCATGTGCTTTCTTTAGATACATAAATGCCCCACACAGTTCCCTCTTTTTCCAAATATGTCTCACATAAATTCTTCAAATTGAATACCTGGTTCACACATCCTTTACCTCTCCTGAAGCCACACTGCCCCTCCTCAAGCAGATATTCTATATGTGCCACCACCCTCTCAATCACCATTCTCCCTGAACGGGTATGCTCAACAGACTTGTAACTCTGTAATTGAAAACATACCCTTTTTCCCCATTGCCTTTTTAAAAAGGCACTGTACATGCATTTAGTAATGCTCATGCACTTCACATTGGGCTATACAAAGGCTGAATAACCTAAGTGATTGATGAGCAACATTATCACCATCTTTCTTGAGAAATTCATTTGCTATTTCAGCACTCTTGTAGCTTTTCCCTTAACCACAGTATTTCAGATTTCCACATAAAATGCTTTGGTCCCATTGCAGCCCAAACACCCACTAATATCTTCAACCACTCCTGGATGCACAATAGAATTCCAAACATCCAAAAGCTTGCCAGCATGGTACCCATCCTAAATCCTTCCAAGCCACCCAGTTTCCTCTCCCTATTGTGCCTTATATCATTGCTTTCTTCAGTATCCAACCCTTGTGAAAAATTGATCCACAACAGAATCAAGTAGAAGAGCCTTGGAGCAGCAGGAGCTCCTGGAAAGAGTTGCCTGAGTAACACCAGAACTTTTTCTAAGAAAGGGGTCCTGAATAGTTATAAAAATAAAATCCATTTCAATCTATCCAGTGCTTGCACACCTATTACCCTCATGAATGTTCAGGCTCCAATACCTGGAAGCCTCTTTCACTCCATCCTTCCATCTTTTTGTTGTTTCCTTTTCCCTTTCTTCCTCCACTTCTGATACATAGACATTGTTTGTCATTCTGTATTTGCTCATCCTCCCCATATCTCTGGACCATTTCAGCACACCCTGGTTTGCTCTTTCAGTCATACTGTGTTTACTTCCATGTATCTCTTACAGACATTCCTTACATGGCCCATGATAATAATGAATATATAACTCTGGGAATGTAGGAGAAAGAAATTTAATTACGATATCTCCTAGATATTGTAAAAGTGATTAACAGTGGGGAGAACTGGGAGATGGAATCTGTCCCCTCCATGTATTATCACTCTCCAGAAGAGAGTAGAAACAAATGGAAAAGCCAAGCAAGGATACCTCCTCATAGGCTTATTTTGGGTTTTCCGAATGTGTTTGAATGTAATCAGAAGAAGGGAGAGATAAATGCTCTACTTGACAATAAGATCCTGGATGTTTTGGCTTTGAATGAAGCTTATTTGAAGGGGAAGTGGGGAGAATAGTTGAGAATGTCTCAAGGTAAAGTCTAGGGACAGTGCAATGGCAAGAATGAGGGAGGGTGGCACTTTTCAAGAAAAAGGAGCTGTATGTTACAGAAGGTAAGGAAGTGAGGTTTTGATTGACCTGGGTAGAATGAGATTGGAATATGAGGGAATGGCGACTGATAGTGCTTGCACCTGGTGATGAGAAGTTTGAAGTACAAAGGAGCGTTTTTTGAGAGGAGAAAATTGAGTACTTTGATAGTTTTGATACAAAGGATTGAATTTTGATGCTACAAGAATTGGTGATGTGGTAATTGAGGGTGTTAGTGGGGAGCATGGGGTAACTGGTGTAAATGAAAATGGGGAACACCTTTTATCAGTTGTGTTCTGAAAGAGGATCAGTAATTAGGAATGCTTGGTTAAAAAAAAAAAAAAAAATGCATATATAAGTATACATGAGTGAGTGGGGTTTGGGTCACTGGGCATTACTGAATTGTTTGCCAGTTGACAGGCATGCAAGAAGTTCTAGGATGTGAATGTGCTAAGAGGGGTGGCAGTGGGATGTCTTATTTGTTGGTGGAGGTGTGTGTTAAAGTTTATGGTGATTTTTAGGGTGATGAAAGTGAGTGAGCTAGGGAAAAGGGCCTGTGTGCAGAGATACCAAGAGAGATTGAGTGAAGAGTAGCATGGGGTGAGAGTAAATGAAACAAGGATAGTGTTCCTACCTACCCATGAGTATCTATGATGAGATTTTGTAATGACTGCATGACTAACAAATGGCAGTCTTTCCATGTTCTGCTATTTGAATCATGCTACTCCTCTTCTACAGTTGTCATTGTGAGGTTCATGAGTTATTCACTTTATCCATGAGAGTAATTTTTTCCATGTTTTTGTTGTCTTTCTATTTTTATATTTTTTATTTCCATAGTGGTGCATTAAATAATCTTTCAAGCTTTTTTGCAGGATATTCATGCATTTTCAACTGATATCTTTTTAATGTGTTCCCAGGAATTTCTCAGTTTGCTAATCCTGCATCTTTCTTATTGAGACCCTAGATAAAAAACTTTCTTGTCTTCTGTTTGCAGCTTTCTTATGTCTTCTATTTACTGCCTACATATGTTATTATGTATCTCTCACTTCCTCTTTCAAAACAGTAGAATTCGAGTTTTTTAACCTCTCATGGAAGATCATGTGCATGAGACCATCAGTTTTGCTTCGGAAATTTTTCTGTATTCTGTTTCTGTTTCTAATTCTGAGGAAGAGTAATGGAAGACTTTTAGGATAGCAGTGCTTACATATGTAAGTGAAGTTTATGGCATTTGGAAGGTGGGGTGTAGTGCTATAAACAAGGGTAGTAAGTGATGGGGTAAGGAAGTTGAATTGGTAGTGAAAGAGAAAAGTGCATGGATGGTATCTAGGGAAGGAATGTGTGACATGGATTACAAGAGAGAGCATTAGGAGGTCAAGAGAAAGGTATGATAGCTTAAGAAGAGGTGAATAATGAAGTGCAGTAGGAGGTTAAGACAGTATTCTTTAACTGTATGTAAGATTGAATGTGGAGGAGCCGTGGTAAATGGATTGCTTATAGATTCATAGAAGTGTACTCAGCTGTGAATAGAACTTTGGGGACTGAAATGTCAATGAGTAGGAGTGTGGGCAAAATTCTTGGGTTCATTAAAGAGTTTGCAGAAGGAGAGGTCATTATCTGTGATGGTATCCCTGACAGCTTTGAATGGATGTAAGTCAGGCCTTGAATACAAAGAAAGGTAGAACATGGATGTGTTGGAAAAAATTAGTTTAACACAATATGCGGTGTGAGTTGGTTGGTTCTTTTAGCATGAATGTACTTGCTATTTTGCTTTATTCACCTATTTGTGACAATATTACTCAAAAGTTTCTCATTGTTTCCTGTTTGGTCTCCAGTCCCATATTGTCATAAAAATCTCATTTCAGTGGGTTGTATACTCATAGCTATCTTTCTGTTAGTGTTAATGGGCTTTACTTGCAAATGGTAACTCTGTGAGTGAGAACTCATCTCTCATAAGCAGTATCAGTTGTTGGATGGAGAGGAGCAAAGGCTTTTTGAGGACCTTCTGGCCCTAGAGAAGGCCACCTTACCCTGCTCCTATGGGTCTCAGCTGCAAAATTGCAAAAACCACATAAAAGGGGTTCTGGGACTATATAACGATCAAACTATTCTCCTGATACAGACACACATTTTTCTTGTTTATAGATAGATGTATCATATACCTCATTTACAGATTGTAGGAAAGGAGATGCCTGCACCATGCCAGGTGGATCCAGTCTTCATACATTCAGGAGAAGCCTCACGTACCATGTTTGATGTCACATTCTTGGTTGATGCTCCAGCTTTGTCTCTTACAACATACACCATAAAAGCAGTCGAACCCAGCAGAGTTAACTCAGAGTATGTTAAGATATTTTGAATATTCCATTATTTTTCAACCAAATGCTGTTATTATTTTGATTCTCCATAAATAAAAACAGATGCACATGACAATGGATTTTAGGTGGAGGGCAGATTACTGCCCCACCATATAGTCTGCCACACATATAGAAATCCTTGAGAGATCACAAATCCATTATCCTCTCATTTCTTATCCATAATCATGTCTCTTCTTATCCTTTCCAGCTTCTTACATTATCAGTATTTACCTGCTGAAGAATTCTTGTCATCGACATATTCATATTTTCTGACAGTGCAGTCCTAGCAACTGCCTCACTAATCCCATAAATTTAGATTTGTTGGGAAGATTCTGCATTCAACATATTGCTCTGAATGTAAATGATAGCTTCTTGTTTATGTTACAAACTGTTAGAAAAGGTAGCAAATATTGCCTCAGAAGGTTAGGTAACTGTGATGGTCAAGGGATAAGACAGAAATATGAAAGTATAAGAAATACTTAAGAAGAAAGACAAGAAAGAATAAAGAAAAAGGAAATGGCAACTTTGAAAGGAATTATTTTATTTAGAAAATGTGTGGTAGACTGTCAAATAGGATTGCAGTGTAGATGTGGTTTGAGAAAGGGCAGACCTCTGATTTTCCATATGAGTAGTTGAGATGAACTTACAAACAACATAGTATTCTGTTTTAACTCACATCCTGTTAGTTTAGTGGCTCTTCCAGATTGTGTTGTACTACACTGTTGCTGTGTGCATAGATGCAAACAGACCTCAGATACAATGACATAGTCAGTCTGATAAACCATTAACAAATGTATTAGTTTTTGACCAGTGTCATGAACATTAGGTACTAGTTTTTGACTAGTGTCATGGCAGTTAGACTAGTAGATATATTTAGGATTGAAATGTCTTAGTAATGATAAATGAACTGCATACTTCAAAGTTATGGTAGATCTTAGTTCTTTACCACTGAAGCAGCAGTGTTTGTATAACTTGATATATGCTGATATATCACCTTATAGAACTTTCACCATATTTTGCCAACTTTGTGGCACCAGGGGATTGCTTGATTCACCATGTCCTGGATGCTGGTAGTGGCATATTAAACTGAAACAAAATTATCTTCTATATAGGCTGAAATAAGAGTTTCATTGAGTACATGAGAATTATCATTTGAAACCTATGATTATTATTTCTTTTCTCACCCAGGTTGGTGAGTTATGCAAAAGTGATTGTGCGCAGTGTGGTTGCTCCATCTGTACCCAGCATATTTACTGTCTCTGAGGAGAGGAGCAAAGAGCCATTCACATTGCGCAATGAACATCTCCAAGCTACCTTTAGCAGCAGTGGTCTGCTTCAGTCCATAACAACCCAAGGACGCACAGCACCAGTATCTCTTGAGTTCATCAAATATGGAGTCAAGTAAGAAAAATTTTACTTAAGTAAAATTTGTAGAATATTTTGATTTTAGTTTGTACATTAATTTAAAAATATTGTTTTGCTGTTATAAGTTCTGGGGATTTTAGTTTTTGTAATTAGACCTGAAAGATTAATTTGCTTTGTAACAGTTTGGAATTTTAAGCTGCTTATGTAAGATATGAAAAAAATAATTTTGTTATTGTATGGTTTGTATGACTGAGGGAACATGTTTAGAACAGTGGAGCAAGTAAGGAATATTGTAAGATGAGCTGTTGCCATCAATTTTGATGGATACTGTGCATAGGCCAATTTGTTGATTTGTGAAAATAGCACAGTGTGTGTAGGCAATGAGCAGAATTCCTAATGTAGGGAAGTTATTTTTTACCCTATTCTTATTTGAGAATACTGTGGTTATGCTACTTAGATATATGTGAAATATCATAGATAGGTAGATGAGTTTTTCACAGCTCCTTGTATTTTAGTTCATGTGACTTTTCTTCTTTCAAAATGCATCTGTGAATGCTCCTTTCTCTTTTTGATGAAAATTTACTGGCAAACCTCTAAATGTCATGAAAAGTATTTTAGTCCCAAAATATATCTATGAAGGCTTTCATCTTTGTTAATAAAAGAATATTGGTACACCTCTAGATTTCATCAAGACTTGTATCAGTGTCAAGGATTTGGTATGTGTGATGTTACTGAAAACATGGTATCTACTTTCTGAAATGAAATAGGCCTGATTTGAGAATTGAATTAGATAAAGAAAAAACAAGAATTGCTTTTGCCTGCAAGAGATATGCCTTTGAGAATGTGCCTTTGACCACTGTTCTTAGCAGCCCAAGCATTTTCAAGCCTGCATGGGTGAGAACATGAAAAACTCTTCATAGAGATATGGAAATGAGCAGTAATGAAAGTGGTCTTTTTCTCATTCATAATCTTCATAAAAGATGAGTAACATTGTGCTGGCATGCTGCATCAAATTTAGGACAACCAATCTTCCTTGGAGTATTTAGTGTCATGCTCCATTGTTTTTCAATAGAGATTATTCTAATTTTTTAGCATATTCATTGCACACACAATCATTTTCCCTCTGTTACTGAGTTCTCTGAAATGAATTTCACACCATCCTAAGTGATAGAAGATAGTAGAATGAGAAATGAATATCATTTATACGGTTTAAAAACTCATTACACTCTAAATTTTTTAATGTGATGATACTGAAATGAATAGAAGTAGTAGGTAGAAACATTTAGGCAGGAGCATTAAGTAGGAGAAGTAAGTAGAAACATTCGGCAGGAGCATATGTAGAAGTAGTCAATAGGAACAATAAGTAGGAGCCTCTGCAAACACTGTGCTAGAGTTGTCCTCTGCCAGTGACCTGTTTTTGAGGCACTAACAGCTAAGAAGCGACACTGTAGTTTACTATTTATGGAGACTATTGCTGTGGCCACCCCTGGAAGAGGTCCAGTTGGGAACAGGTTTCAGAGATATAGATAGACAGATAGTTAGACAGATAGGTTGAAACATATAAGAATATCATAAAGTGTTGCATGAAGCAAGTTTTTAATTTTTGTTGTCAGTCAATTCTTTCCCAAGTCAGCAAATTCATATGAGAACTTAAGATATGGGATCTAATATGTTGAAACTGAAAATAAGGCATGTCCCACTCTGTGATGGCCATATATGAAATTATCTGCCTACATAAGAATTCATCTGTGAGGGAGTGAGTGTTCATTGTGTGAGTCTTTCATCTAATCCTCAAAGCTAATATACAAAAATACACATCGGTAAAAGTAGCATGACAGAAGTCTCTAGTGAAGATTATTCAGTTCCTTTTCTCTTTGGATGTTTGGAATATTGTCACAAATGGCTTGATAGATGAAAAGATTAATATTTCAGGAATGATGAAATAAAGATATTGTGTTTCAGAAACCACCGTGAAACCAGTGGAGCATATCTTTTCTTGCCCGACAAAGAAGCAGAGTTGATACCTGTAGGTCAGGCTGGAGTGGTGCTCATTCAAGGCCCCATCATTTCTACAGTATCAACCCAACTTAAACACATCCTTCACATAGTCAAAATAAAGAACTCTCCAGGTATGATAACATTTTTGAATAATTCTTTTTATGGACACACAAGTGGCATAGGAACACCAGTCATCAAAAAATGTTTGTGTAAGGAAAATAAAAACAAATTAAGGAAAAAACAATATGAGAGGGAGAACAGAGTTAAGGAGTATATGGGTGAGTGTGTGAGTGTCAAAGATATGAAAGAAAGAAAGAAAAAATGAATTGATCAGTATGTTGAGATAAATGTGGAAGTTGTTGTATGATTTTCATTGTACTTTTTTTCTTTTCTTCTTAAAGGTAATTGTGGTATTTAGAATAGAATATGCAAAGTTCACAATGCCATATAGATCAGAGAGATATGCACTGAAAGAACAATTTTCCTCTTCCCATTATCAGTTTTAATGAATAAACCTTTTGTGCAGTGGCAGTATTGTAACCATTTAGGTTGGGAGGTGCTGCTAAATAAACCTTTTGTGCAGTGGCAGTATCGTAACCATTTAGGTTGGGAGATGTTGCTATTGTGGAAGGCTCAAAATTAGGAAAAGTTTTAAAGTTCAGTACCTCCGGAGGATACTCTAGTTTTCTGTGTATCCAAGTCTCACCCCACTTTCTCATGCTAACCTCATTGCTACAACCTTAGAGATGTAACTGAAGAAGGGGGTTGGGGGGTCGTTGCCTAACTCCATCAACACAATAGTAGCAGTAGTTTTCTTTTCAAATACAGACTAACACTTGAGGAGTGCTGGGGTTTTTAGTTTTTTGGACATGTTTGGAGCCCTCTGTCTCTAGGAAACAATGTGCTGGAGGTGATGTCTGCCAATGGCTGTCAAAGGTGAGGAAAAAAAGGCTAAAAGTGGCTCTGAAGTTTACTAGTTATGCTAAGGAGTAAAAGAGATTAGCGATTGAGGATGATGGCATTGAATGTAAATGGGATGACTAGTGAGAGTGAAAGGAGGGAGCTTGTGAAGAAGTTCAAAAGTTATATTTTGGATATGGTGAGGACTGGGTACACCCAAATCCTTGGGTAGGGTGAATGGAGTGAAAATGGAAATGATAAATGCAAGTTATGGGAGGGCATGGAAGGAGTAGTGGTAAGGATGGGAATGAATGATAATTATCAAGGAAGAGGGAAGGAAGGATGCACAGTTCTGCTTCACCTAGAGTGTGGGAAGGTGTTACAGAGCATAGATGGAATGGATCAGGAACAGTGTGGGTGAAAGGAAAGATTGGAATTGCAAAATATGCATGGGTATGTGTATATGCATCCATCAATTTGCACACGGTGTGAGATAAGGATGAAATGAAGGATTTCTGGAGAAATTTAAATGATTGTATAAATGGTTTTGAGAATGAGAGAAATGTGGTTGTAATGGGTGATATGAATGCAAAAGTAGGATGTGATGAAATTAGTGAGGTTGTTGGTAAATGGGGAGTTCGAGGAGAAAATGAGAATGGAAGTTATCTTGTGGATGTCTGTGCTGAGAAGAGTTTTTTCATTGCAAACACCTTTTTTCAGTACAAGATGATCCACAGTTATATATGGATGAGGAATGATGGAAGAGAAGAGCAAGAGGGTTTAATTGACTAAAGGGTAGTGGATGAAAGATTGAGAAAGACTGTGCTAGATACTAGAGTTATGAGAGAATTCTTTGGAGAGAATGACCATTTTGCTGTTCTTGTGGAGATGAGGATCAGGGAGAAGTGGAGTTATGTTGTAAATAAGATTGGAGAGATAAAAGTGTTGGCAAGCGAGAAGATGAGTGAAAGAATGCAGGGAGGAGTATGAAGGTAGGGTGACCATAAGTGTAGATGGAAGTGCAATAAATGTAGGGATGCAATCTTGTGTGAATGAGGTGTTTTTAGATGTTTAGAGGAAAACTATTAAAGGTTGTAGAATTAATAGTAGGATACTAGGTTGTGAGATGCAGGGATAAAAAGGGAAATGCATGGTGGATGGAAGAGATTAGAAATGCAGTGGAAGAGAAGAAAAGGGCATATGATAAATTGCTTGAAAGGAATTTACTCGTTTAACTTCAGCAAAGGAAGCGAGAAGAATATAAGATTTGTAAGTGGAATGTAAGAAGCTGATAGAGAAAATCAAAGAAAGAATAGATGAAAATTTTGGAAGGGAGTTGAGTGAAAAGTTTAGGGAAAATAAGAAATTGTACCTGAAAGAGGTGGATGTAAGAGTGGAAACATTTTTGTTAAGAAGTAAGGAAAGGGAGTTGTTGAATCAAAAAGGAATTGAAAGGAAGGTGAAAAGAGTATTTTGAACAAACTGATGAATATGGGAGAAGGCGAGGCAGTAATTGTTACATGCTTGAGTGTGGAAGATGGAAGGATAGGGCTGCAAGGGCAAGGGCCTGTAGCAAAAGGGAGGTAGAAGGGGTGATAATGAGGCTGAAGGTAGAAAAGGCTGAAATGATGAAGTTTGGAGGAGAAAGTGTGATAGAGTAGATGCATAGAGTGGATGCATCTGATATGTAATTTAGCATGGAAACTGAAGGTTGTGCCTAAGGTTTTGGTGAAAGCTATTATAGTTCCTTCATTCAAAGAAAAAGGTGCTAAGGATGTATGCTGCATTAGTAGGGAAATAAGTCTATTAAGTATACTAGGAAAAGTGTATGCAAGAGTGATGGAAGTGACTGAATGCAGAATAAGTGAGGAGGTAGGGGGTTTCAGGAAAGGCAGGGGTTGTGTGGATCAGATTTTTGTGGTGAACATGACTTTGGTTAAGTGTTTAGCAATAGGTAAGAAGTTCTATGCACCTTTTATGGACGTGGAGAGAACGAATGACTGAGTTGAGTGGAATTTGTTTTGGGATGTGTGAAGGAAATTTAGGGTAGGAGGACAGCAGTTGGATGGTGTGAAAGCCTTCTATAGAGGAGCAAATGCATATGTAAGAGTGGATGGAAAGTTGAGCAAAAGAGTCGACATACATGTGGGTGTGAGGCTGAAATATGTGATGTCATGGTGGGATTTTGATATATATGTATATGTAGATGGAATGAAAAGGGGAATGAAAGCAAAACTAGGGAAAGGGGGTGCAGAGATGGAGTGTGGCAGTGAGTTATGGTGGTTAGTGGCAAGCCTTTTTGTGGATGATACTGTGTTGTTTGCTTAGAGCATTGAGGAGATGAAGAAGTTTGTAAGTGTGTTTTATGATATGTGTAAGAGTAGACAGTTAAAAGTAAATGCGAGTAAAAGTAAAGTGATGGTGTTTAAAAGGAAACAGTGAAAGTATAGATTTTGCAAAACAATATTGAGTGAAAGAAGAAAGTGTATTAAACTGTGTTTTGGATATTGGAGGGAAAGACTGGAAGAGGTGAGATAATTTAATTATTTAGGAGCTGTCTTGGGAAAGTTTTGTGATATGGGAGGAACAGGACAGAAGAGTCATTGTGTCCCATGGTAGAATTATGAAATGTAGAGTTGTAACCATGGAAATGATGAGAGGATTAAGGAGCACCTTTGTCCTCTCCACCCTAACCTATGCAGCTGAAACATGGACATGGAATGAGTGGAGCATGTGGTATGACTAGAAGGAATGAAGAAAGATATGAAGGGGTCTATGAGAGGTGTGGTATTGCAGGGAATGCAAAAGGAATGAATTGTGGTGTGATAGAGTGGGTGAAACACAATACTTTGAGGTGGTTTGGTTATGTGGAAAGAATGCAAGACTGGAAGTTTACAAGGAGGTTGTATGATAGTACAATTAAAGGGGTTGGTGTGAGAGTAAGACTACTTGTGACATGGAGAAAGAGAGTGGAAGAATACTGGAGAGAAATGGTGGAAGAATGCATGGAATAGTGTATGCAAAGGAGGCATGTAACGGCAGGGATAAGTGGAGACTCTGCTGTAGCCAACCTCATGATGGGAGTTCCTAGAGGAAACTGGTGTCAGAGGTACATATATGTAAATAGAGAGCCTTTTACCCTAAATCTACTTATGTTGACATATGTTATGGTGCTTTTTGAACCTCATACTCATGACTCTTTTGGGCATCAGGGATTTTAGGAAATCATACTGATCAGACATATATCTTTTGTGCCCGTATTCCTTCAAAATGTATATATTCTTTTCATTTTTTTCATTTCTGTTCACCAGTTCCCATGATAGCAAATTAGTGCTACGAACAGATGAAGAATGGTCATATTTTCTCACATCCACTCTCTGGTTGTCATGTATAATGCACCAAAGCCTGAGCTACCTGTCCACAACCAGGCCCCACAGACTTCTCCATGGTTGCCTTTGACTGCTTCATATACCCTGGTTCAGCCCATTGACAGCATTTCATCCTTTGTATTCCACATCTCTTCATTTTGCTTTGTTTTGTGAATGCCTAACACCCTCCTGCATGTTCAAACTCCTTTCTCTCAAAGCTTCTTTTATGCCATCCTTCCACCTTTTCCTCAGCTTCCCCTTTTCTTTGTTCCCTCCCAACAAATATACCTTTTTAATCATCATCTCACTTTTCCTTTCCATATGTCCACGTCGTCCAAACCATTTTAGCACAACTTCCCTAGCACCCTCATACATACATTTCATACTACCACACCTCTCTCATGCCCTGTCAGTTTTTATTTGATCAACCCTCCTCGTACCACATATTTTCTTCATTCGTGTAATTTCCACCACATCTTCTGTACTTGTTTATCAAGGGCCCACACCTCACAACTTCTCTTTCCACACCTTCCTCAGTGCGCTTAAGACCTAAGCCCCCTCTCCTACCATATTGCTCACTTCAGCTTCCAAGGTTTCATTCACTACCATGTCCACTTTCAAGTGTCTAAGACACTCCACTTCCTCTGGTTCTCTCCATTCAAACTCACACTTCAACTAATTTGTTTTTGTTTACTGCTAAACCTAATAACATTGCTTTTATTCTCATATACTCTCAGTTTCTCCTTTTTCTCACACCCTTCCAAACACAGATACTAGCATCTGCAGTTTCTCTATCAAATCTGCTACTAGTGCTGTGTCATCAGCAAACAACAACTAACTCACCTCTTAGGCCTTGTCATATGGAAGCACATCTGACAGAGATGTGCTTTCGGGTGTCCTATAAGGAACAGTATTAGCTTCAGTACTCTTTGTAATTATGATTTCTGACAGAAATGAAAATGCAAATGATAGTATAGTCAGAAGCTTTGCTGATAACAAGAGTGAGTAAAGCAGTGGAAAATGAGGAAAACTAAGAAAAAATACAATGTTTTGGACATCATCTGTGATCGGGCAGAAAAGAATCTGATAGATTTTATTCGAGAGAAATCTGAACAAAAAGGGAATGAAAAAGCTTAACCGCATTTCAGCACCTGCTTACAATGGCCCTACAGGAAAAGAAATAGAAAGTGAAAACAATGTCAAAGATATTTGGAGTAATTATTCTTGAAAATCTTGAACTGAAGGTGTACATTGATAAGATAACACTCTTCAGGAGAATAATGGTAGTAGGGTATTAAGAACCTTCATAACAAGAGAAAGAAAATTAATGATAAAAATTTTAAATGTATATACAAGAAGGAAACTTGAATACTACTGTGTTGTATGGTCACTATTTTTGCAAAGTGAAATAAACAAATGAGAGACAATTTCAGGAACACTTTACAAGAATAAGTGAATTTGAGCATATGAATTACCATGAAAGAATGAAAGAGCATGAACTCTGTAGTTTAGAGGCATACAGAGAAAGATATATATTTTTTGATAGAAATAGCTTACTACTTAGAGTGGCTTTCCTCCTACATCATATTTAAGTAGCATCTTTTTTGTTTCTAACTGCTCTGTCTTATGCTTTTTTCAGATCCATAAATGCCACTTTGTCTTACATTTTTTTCAGATTCATAGATGTCACTTACATTTTTTTCAGATCCATAAATACCACTTACAGATCCTTTTGTTACTCTAAGTATTGGTCCGATTTTTCAGAGCAAATGTATGATCCACACATCCTCTTCCTCTCCTGAAACCATTTTGTTTCTTCCCAGTATGATTCTATGTACATGCCAACCCCTTCTCAATTATCGCACCTCCACACATCTTACCGGCATGCTTAACAAACTTATACCTCAGTGATTTTAACAGTCACTATGCCTCTCTTACCTCTGTATAATGGTATTATACATGGATATTTTCAGTTCTTAGGAACTTCAACTTGACGTAGACATTCATTGAAAATCCTGGCTAAGCAGTTAACAACACTGTCTTCCTCCCCTCCTCTCTCTCTCTCTCTCTCTCTCTCTCTCTCTCTCAAAATTATCTGCCATCCCATCCATTGCAGTCCATCCCTTGTTACACTTCATTTTATACAGGGTTTTCTCAACCCCCTTTTTTTTTTTTCAACAAACTGTTAACCTTGACTCTGTTACTCCTTAATCACCCCACATCTGCCACCTTATCGTCTAACATATTCAAAAGTCCTTTAAAATACTTCCTCCAACTCCTCTTCACCTCTTCTTTGCTCTTTATCAGTTCCCCATCTGCTCACCTCACTTATGTTATGATTTCTGCTCTTGTTCTTTTCACATTATTCACCTCCCTCTAAAACAATTTCTTTTTCTCTGTGAAGTGTCTAATACTCTCTAACATCATTTCTCATATGCTATTTTTTATCTTCTTCAGCCCATATACATTCCTCTTGATCTCCTACCACTTTGTCTTGTTTATCTCCCACTCACTCACACTCTTTCCTTACAGGAAATGCTCATTTTTTTTTTATTTGCTGCTAAACTTCCTCATCCCTCCCCTCACTACCCTTTCTCACACTCCCATTATTTTATTTACTTGCACCTTTTTCTATTCTTTGCTCTATTTCTTGTGGTTTCTCCTCACTCAAGGCTCTTTTACAAGCTCACCCACTTTTACCACCCTCTTCTTATCTTTGTCATTTCCTAATGACACTGCAAACTTCCACTTTGACTCCACTAAGAAGTGATCATACATCCCATCATCTATCCCTCTTAGCACATTTACATCTAAGAGTCTTTACTACATGCCTTTCACTTAGTACACAATCCAATAATTCCTGTTGACTCCATACCCCACTCACCTACTTATACTTATGTATGTATCTTTTTTAAATCATGTATTCCCAATCACCAGTCCTTTTCAGTACACAGTTCCACAAGCTGTTCACCATTTCCATTCACACTGGGTACTCCTTGACTCCTGTTTATACCCTCAACTGCCACATCACTCTCTTGCATTCAAATCATCCACCATCACTAATACTTGATCTCTAGCTGATGCATTCACTCACCTCTTGCCAAAACACTACTGTTGCTGTTAGACACATAAACACTAGCAGTCATCCACTTCTCATTATCCACTTTCATTTGCTTCCACATCAGTCTAGTGCTCACTGTCTTACACTCACACAATATCCTGGTTCCTCCTACATTAGAATTACCACCCCATCTTTTGCTCTTGCCCTTGTGCTATCCCCAGACTTTGCACTTAGGACAATCCCAAACTATTCTTTTCTTTACCTCTTAAATTTGGTTTCACACAGAGCCAGGCCATCATGGCTCCTTTCTGCAAACATACCACATATAGTGTCCACAAAAAGCTTAATCTATCCCCCATATAATTTCACAGGTGATATGTGGCTGTGTGTGCCTCTGGCTGTCTTAAGGGACAGATGTTCTTTTTTTATTCTACCAGGCTGCCACTTCTTTTTGGGAATTTTGCTTCTAGGCTCTGTATTTCTTCCACTTGTGCTTCAAGATGGTTGGCCCTTAATTTTCTAAGGAGAAAAAGCCAGAATTCTCACATAAAAACAAGAAAATGTGGGTACATGTGAGATTTCAAGGTGCTGTGGGTGCTCAGAACAGATGATCATGTGACTTCTTCCTGCAAATTCTCTTCAGTGCCTCATTCAGATCAAGATCCTATGGAACCAAAACTTGGACCTAGAATACCTCAGAAGTTTTTCCAGTTCCATGTCCAGCCATCTTCAGATGGTAGTGAAGGCCAAAGGAGAGATGAAGTAATAACATGTGTGACATCACCTTTGAAAATGCCTGGGGAAGCAAACTGGGGTTTTTGTGAACACTGTTTCTCTCTCCTTTCTTATCCTGGCTACATCTACACACATTGAAACACCCAACTCATGATAAAAGAATTATTGAGGAGAAAGAGCTTATTTGAATGCAGCTTGGTTGGCCATGCACAGACTTCATGAACTTGCATTATTGTAGTACTTTTCATTGTAACATAGAGCTGTAACAGCAGGAGCATAAATGAATGACACACTGTCAGTTCTCTTAGTGATCTTTTTTAGTCTAATGTTGTAAAAGTTTCATTCTTCATCAGGTGTGGATGGTATGGGAATAGACATCTCCAACTTGGTTGACATCACAGTGGAACGCAACTTTGAATTTGCCATGAGACTGAACACTGAAATCAAGAATGATAACTTCTTTTACACTGATCTGAATGGCTTTCAAGTAAGTTGTTTGCTAGTGATGTTTACTTTATTTAGTGTAGTACGACTGATAATATGCATTCTTCACAGAGTAATAGCCTCATATTTTTTTTTCTCTCTCTCTCTCTCATAATTGAAATTAATGCTTTCGAAATTCTGTCTATATCTCTGTTCGGGAACTCCCTCAAGGGGATGGCCACAGCAAAAGTCTTTGTTATAGGTGACATCTAGTGCTACATCTCAGCCTGTTGTACCTCACCCTTAATAGGCCACTGGCAGAGGGCAACTCTAGCACAGTGGTGCCAGATGCTCCTACCAAATGTTCCTACTGCCTATTTTTACATATGTTTCTACCTAATATTCCAACCTACTACTTCTACTTAGTGCTCCCTCCTTATGTTCCTACCTACTATTTCTACCTGATGTTTCTACTTAATGCTCCAGCCTAAATGTTCCTACCTACTACTTCTATCTGTTGCTCTTGCCTTCATACCAAAAGGCAGAGCTAGTGCATAGTGCTCACTGCAGAAAAATCTGGAGTTACAACGAATGAGTTATGTGAGTTAAGTGTTGTCATGTGTTATGTGAGACAAGGAGAGATTGTATTTTTGTGGACAGAGGGCCAGCAGTCCATGTGTGGATGAGGCAGAAAGTAAAGAGAGCTACTTGGGTTAAAGAAGTTCATCTTGACAACCACCAAAATGCTGGCTAACTGCACAGCCTCCACTAACCTTCCCGATACCCAGGAGGGAAGTACTGGTAATATACCTCCCTGGTCAGTGGCTGCCTGCCATGTACTATCAACTTTTAAAATTAATCCAAAATGATCTGTGCTCCATACAAGTTGTTGTATCTGTGGTGATTTAGTTAACTGGGCTAGACTTGTCCTCTGCCAGTGGCCTGTTAAGGGTGAGGCACTAAAGGCTAAGAAGCAACACTGGAGTTCACTAGTTATGTAGACTCTATTCCCATGGCCACCCCCTTGAGGGAGTTCCAGAATGGAACAGGCATCAAAGATATAGATAGATAGACATTCTTAGTGTAGCTTTTTTAATCAAACAAAATGTTTCCTTTGTGTAAAACAGTAGCTCTTCATGATGTTTCTCTCTTGGATTGGAAAGTCTTGCAAGCTTGAGAGAATCTTAGGATCTTTTGAGGTTAGGACTCTGTAACTCGTGCCTTTTGGTGAGGTAACTACTTCTCACCCATCGCTAAACCACCCACATGGTAGTAGCAAACTACTTGCTGTCCTAGGTCTTTCCTGGACCATCAGTGACATTGCATAGGAGATGGTTATCAGCTTGCTTCCTGCCAGGATTGATGGACTTGTCACATCATTCCTCTGGATACTGGATCAAACCCCACTTTTATATTTTCTTTGATGGATAAATATCCTGTTAGTGATTTGATCAGGGTGTGGTGTACTTTATTATTGCTGAAATAATATGTACAAATTTATGATGGTCTTTATGTTGTAATGATTGTTGCTGTTTTAAGTATAGGCGTTCATACACCTCTTGCTTCACCTCCTCTTTCCCCTCCACCCTTTTCACTTGTGAAGATCCTTGTTTCTGATTATCTTTTTGTCCTTTTGGAACTTTTAAGTGTATGTGCATCTTTTAAGTGGAATTCATGAGAGACTAGGACCAGAACAGTGTCATTGCTGAGCAGCAACATTAATTTGAACCCTAGGTGGTATAACTTGGGGTTGGTTCTCTGTCATTCGGAGCCTCTGCATTATTTGATACTGTATTCTAACTTTTGCAGACATTCTGTTGACAAGTGACTTCCATGACTTGATATATGGGGAGTCAGTCCTGATTCATGCAAATTTTGTTTTTTCTCTTAGTGTGAGGTGTTATTTGAGAACAAAGATCACCCCTATTTCATGATGAGTGGATTGATTCATTTGACCCACATAGTTCAACACTTCTTATATCTCATCCATTGCTGCACTGGAAAGCATTAGGGACCTGGGCTGCCCAGAAAGTAGATCAGTTAACCTCTTGCAGGGCCAAAGTTCTTCACATAGAAATGAGACTTTTAAGTAGAAGTCTCCTCCTCCTCCTAATCCTAATCCTCCTCCTCCTAATCCTCTTCCTCCTCCTCCTCCTCCTCCTCCTAATCCTCCTCCTCCTCCTCCTCCTCCTCCTCCTCCTCCTCCTCCTAATCCTCCTCTTCCTCCTCCTAATCCTCCTCTTCCTCCTCCTAATCCTAATCCTCCTAATCCTCCTCCTCCTCTTAAGCCTCGTAATCCTCCTCCTCCTCCTCCTAATCCTCCTCTTAATCCTCCTAATCCTCCTCCTCCTCCGCTTCGTAATCCTCCGCCTCATCCTCCTAATCCTCCTCCTCCTCCTAATCCTCCTAATCCTAATCCTAATCCTTCTAATCCTTCTCCTAATCCTCCTCCTCCTCCTTTTCCTCCTCCTCCTCCTCCTCCTCCTCCTCCTCCTCCTCCTCCTCCCCCCCCCCTCCCTAATCCTAATCCTCTTCCTCCTCCTCCTACTAATCCTCCTCCTCCTCCTCCTCCTCCTTCTTTTTTTTTTTTGGGGGGGGGGATTTTGTCTGGTTGTAGTTTCAGTAACTTTTAATTTGTTTCTTGCTGCTTCCACAACTTGATACATGGGGGTGGTGGAGTTCTCTAATTCGTGCAAATTTTGTTTCTTCACACAATGCCAGGTTTTATTTGGGGACAAAGATCACCTCCATCATGATGAGAGGATTGTGTTATTTTGCCCATGCTGTCCAGCCTTCCCCGTATCTCATCCATTGCTGCACAGGAATTCAAAGAGGAACCTAGTTCTGGAAATGAGACTTTTATATAGAGTTGCTCTACCTTTTTGGGAGGATATCTCTGGTTGTGGTTTCTGTAACTTTCTGAGTCGTTTCTTGTGTGCTTTAAGATCAGCTCATTTTCCCTATGTATTTGTTATAGTAGTTTTGAAGTAGGAACAGATTCAAAAGGTTTTTGATTCCACTAGTGTGATTGAGCAGTAGCTAGTTTGATGCCTCTTAACATTGTAGAAGTTGTGTAGGAATTGTCTATTCCTTAACATTTAGCTTTGTTTTTTACCCATTACTTGGTCAGGTAACCCTTAGTACACGTATCTCAGAGCTGATGGTGCATTGTGAAGATCTTGTAGAGCAGGATCTGTCTCAGTCCCAAAGTCATTATTGGGGATACAAGAGATAGATACTAGCCATCCTTATCTCTGAAAGCCCCTCTGCCTCATTTACTATACCAGTGATATACCAGTTGAACTTTTTGGTGGTGGTGGGCCTATCTAAACAGGCTCAAAAGGGCACATCATTACATTTATCTATTATGATGTCAAAGAAGTCTTAGCCATCATCACAAGAATGAAAGATAGTTTACAATATGATCTTGTCCTCAGCCCTGAACAGAATCACTGGACAAGTTCCATCTGTATTCCTGAATTTTTTTCAAGGTTACAGGAAAAGACTGGTGTCCTGCAGTATCATGTTACTAGCCTGATGATGATATGCTAGGCTACCTGAAAAAGGACTTAATTGTAGTGATAAATTGTTTCTCCCAGTTGAAGTTCCATAATCATGTATCCCTTATGTTTTGTAGATACATGAGGGAGGAACTGCACCTGTATGGTTGTTATGTTTAAATGGCCTTTTTTTTTGTACCTTGGACATATTATTTTTCATAGCTACAGCAGTAGATCATACTGCAGATACATTCCAGTTGTGGTTCTCTTCAGTGAAGTCTCTTAGATTTGCAAAAAAAATGTCTGTCTTTTAACCAGGGTTTTAGCATCTGTTAACCAGGGCTTTAGCAACCTATGAGATCCTCACCTTTTCAAATTAGGAATAGCCTATGATATTGAATTGTATGTAACCCTAGGACCCCTTTTTCTATGGGACTCTTGCAGCTTCAAGGCTACAATGCATCAGGTAATGGGGAAATTGTAGAAACCTTTTGAGCGATAAGTTCCTTTGTGAGATTACCCTCTTTATCATCCAAAGATGATGGGATAACCTCGCTTATGGTGACTTTTCACAGCATAACCACATACAAGTGGAGTATGTGTACTGGGAACAGCCTGTGGAGCTCTATGTGGTAGAGAAATGGTTTTTCTTTCCTCAAAACCTACATTTTTGAATATGTACAGTGACTGAATCATTTGCAAAACATTCTTCCTATATATTTGTAATCTAATGTAAGACTTAGTTTGTCATTAGAAGGAAATCACCTTTGGCAAGGCTTTACCATCGTCAGTTGACAAAACATAAGCACAGTCTCATCAGAGAACTTCCCACTTCAAAGGAATTCCCACTGTCGCTGCTATTGTGTATAGACAGCCATAGGCTGCATGAGCCCCTAGAAAAGGGGTCTTGGTGTAACACCAGGCTCCATTTGGAAAAAGGTACTAAAGTAATTATAAATACATAAATAGACACAGATTAGCTGCAGTATATACAGTTTTTGATTTTTCCTCTAACTGCAAAATTGTTTCTTATATTACATGATTCATAATGTTATATTGTGTATTTAGTGTGCATATTTTTTAAGATGTGAGTTTAAATGTAAAAACTTTGGAAGAAATAAAGTGTTTTAGTTACTTAGTAGTGGACATGGCAGTAAATGGAACCTTGGAAGCAGAAATTAGTCATTGAATGTGAGGGGGTTTTGTTGTATTGCACATAACTGCTAGAGAATGGATGTAAGCAAATGCAGTTGTTTTGCATCTGTTCCTGGCATTACCTCGTACCTCAGTAATTTGGGAAATGGCAAATGAGTATGAAAAAGAGAAAAAATTATTTAAGAGTATATGTGGTTTGATCATAACACTTCTTGATTTACCCTCCAGATCATCAAGCGAGTGAGGTACAGTAAGCTACCTTTGCAGGCCAATTATTACCCAATACCATCGCAAGCATTCATCCAAGACAAAGATAATCGTCTGTCTTTATTGTGTGCCCAACCTCTTGGTGGTGCATCCCTTAAGAGTGGCCAACTGGAGGTAATTATCAATATAAACACATGAAGAGTGTTGCTAAACCATCCTGGACTAGTTTTTGTGACACTCAGTAACTGAAATACCATGGAAGATATGAATGTGCTAGCTTCTTATAAAGTATAATTAGTTGTACAGATATTAGACAGAGAGATAATGTATTTACTTAATGTAGTGGCATAATTTTAACCACTTTTATATAACTGTACATAATTATTAATTTTATTGATATATAATGGGTCAGATATACAAGCAAGTTACTGATATTGGTGAGTCTGCAGAGGTGTGTATTAGCTGTTTTCCTGAAAAAGACTCAGTTTCTGATCTCTTTATTTTACTGCAGAATATGTGATGCTGAATAAGTTCACATTGGTATTTAGATTAGACTATTATGTTTTGCTGGAATTTATTTTTGCTTTTGTTTCCAGAATTCACTTTCCTCTTTGAATCCTTAATGACTTCCCTGCTACTGGGCTGAGTGACTCATGCACAGGATTTTCCATGCACTGCTGTTTCTGCCAATGCATACAGGTCCTATGTTCAGAAACCCTCGTTACAAATTTATTATTTACTTTGTCCAGCCACTGTGCTTTCTGACTTCCTTACTATCTTGGTTCTCTTTTTAGTTCTGTACCAATTCTTTGTATCATCATTCACTTTCATAGCCACTCCATTTATAATACTCTCTTTTGATTCTGTCATTCCTTATACCATTCCCTCTGTAGTCAAAAACAGGTCTGTGGTATGTTGGTCTATAATATGCTGGTCTCTGATATGCCAGGGTGGGAGAGAACATGTAAGTTGAATCAGTTGTTGTTTGCAGATGACAGTTATGGTAGCTGATAAAAACTTCAGGAGCTGGTGACAGAATTTTGAGAGCATGAAAAAGACCAAGTTAAGAGTAAATGTGGAAAAAGTAAAACAATGATGTGTTAAGGGATGTTGAGACAGGATGATATGAATGTAAGCTCCAATGGGAAGACTTGCAGAAGTTGCAGTGCTTTGGGTATCTGGGAGTGAATGTGACAGAGATGGAACCATGGGGGCTAGATTAAGTCATAGGATTGAAGAAGGGACAAAGGTCATGGATGCATTCAGGAATGTTTGGAAGGAGAGATCAGTGTCTATTTGGGCAAAGATAGATATTTTTGAAGGTTTAGTAGTATCAACCATTTTACATTGCTGTGAGTCTTGGGCCTTGAACTCTGCAGAAAGGAAGAGGGTGGAATTTTTCAAAATGAAATGCCTGAGGATGGTATGTGATGTGAGGTGGGTTGACCAAATAGAGAATGATCGCATAAGAGAGATGTGTTTTAGTAAGTATAGTCTATCTGTAATGGTTGGCTAGGATGTGCTGAAATGGTTCAGACATGGAAAGAATGAGCAAAGTAAGACTGACAAAATGAGCTTCACTCTCACCTCCACAGAGCAATGATCAGGCATACAATCAGATACCCCTCTTAGCACATTCATTCAAGAGTCTCTCTTTTGCACACCTGTCAATTAGTACATAATCCAACAATGCTTGTGTACCATCTTTCCTTCTCTATGTATCTATCTCTCTGTATCTCTGATGCCCATTCCCTTCAAGAACTCCCATCAAGGGGGTGGCCATGGCAAAAGATTCTCCACTTATCCCTGTCCTTACATGCCTCCTTTGCATACACCATTCCATACATTCTTCCACCATTTCTCTCGTTCCACTATTCTTCCACTGTGCGTCACCATGTCATAGGTGGTCTTCCTCTCACACCAACCACTTTAACCTTAATATAATACACTTTCCTTGTAAACTCCCCATCTTGCATTCTTTCTACATGCCCAAACCATCTCAAAGTAATGTGTTTCACCCACTTTACCACTCGACAATTAATGCCCTTTGCATTTTCTGCCATACCACATCTCTCATAAACCTCCTCATTTCATCATTCCCTCTATAGTCTCCGTACGCTAAGTTGGCAAAGAAGTCACGCCCCTCTTCCATGGCTAAGGTAGCTGATTGGTTCATGTACAAAGTTCATGTCGCTATCCATTTATTCACACTATGTGTGTTTACAGCTTATATTCAGACCTGTTCTTCAGTATGATAATGTTAAAAAATGGGAACATAAGAATTTAAATGATTGTAAGGCATTAGCACTTCATATTTGCTCCAAAACAAAGAAATAATGAATAGGCTTCATTTGGAAATGTTGTTGTCCTTGACTTTGACCATTTGTGATACGTTTAACATTTTTGATATCCTCTCTAAAGTGCTAATGCCTTAGAATTATTTATATTTTTGTGTTCCTAAGTTGCTACCTCACTAATGCGGGAAAAGGCAAATGTATATAAAAAGAAAATGTTCCTAAGTTTTAACACTATTATACAGAAGAGCAGGTCTGATTATAAAGTGTGAACACACTTAATGTGAATAAATGGATAGCAACACGAACATTGTATATGAACCAATCAGCTACCTTAGCTATGGAAGAAAGGCGAGGCTTCTTCACTGACTTAGAGTAAAACAAGTATAGTCATGCTGTATGCTCCTTTCAGATAGCTCATTTTTACAGCCTGGATTCTTGACCTCTGTGACTCATTCCTTATCCATGTTTTGGCTGCATAGGTTAGGATTGGGAGGACTATGCTGTCCCATAATACTCTCTTCACTTCCATACTCACACCTCTACCCTTCAATATTTTGTTAAGGGACCCAGTGACTCTTTTACCCTGTACTGCTCTCTCCCCTATCTTTCCTTCCATATCACCAATCATATCCAAGACATTTCCTGAATTCTTAAATTCTCTCACCTTTTCCAATCTTTCTACCCCTATATTCAAAACACAGTTTAGTACACTTTCTTCTTTTGCTCTGTATGGTTTTGCAAAATCTATACTTTCACTCTTTCCTTACAGACTCCATTAGTTTCACTCTGTTTCCTTGCAAACTCCATTACTTTACTTTTACTTACATTTACCTTTAATCACCTATGCTTATACATGTCATAAAACATACTTACAATCCTCAGCAGCTCCTCTTCACTCTCAACAAACAATACAGTATTGTCCACAAACAGGCTTGCCACTAGCCATCATACTTCACTGCCACACTCCATCTCTGCACCCCCTTTCCCTAGCTTTGGCAGGAGTAGGGGGCTGTAAACCCTCCCCTTCTTGTATTTTCAATTTCTAAAAAGGGAAACAGAAGAAGGAGCCAGGCAGGCAGTGCTCATCCTCCTCGAAGGCTCAGATTGGGGTGTCTGAATGTGTGTGGATGTAACCAAGATGAGAAGAAAGGAGA